>JABEEO010000536.1:0-82891 GCA_013364945.1 Fusarium tupiense | reverse complement strand
AGCTATCAGCTTATATATACTATTTAGACATTTTTAGCTTATATACCAACCCTAACAAGTCTAGTAATAAAGGAATAGATATAGAATTATAAAAATTTACTTAGATAGAAACTACCCCTCTTCTTAAATAGATATCAACCTCTTGAAGCGGATTATAAGTAAACATTTTGTTAAACTCTCTTAGACAGCGATGCCTCAACTGAATATCTCCAGGCCTAGTACTGATACCCTGCTGGACAGCTTGGTGATCAAGCCCTTCCAGGCCCAAGATCTGAAGTGGTCCCTCACAAGTCAACATACTCGCGACATAGTTAAGGGCAATATCCTCACAGTGGGACTTGGAATCGACGTATTCCCGCAAGCTCTCCATTAGTGAATCATTTGACCAGTAGTATTCCAAAAATGATAGGTGCGTAAAGGCTAGAGCTGTGAGAGCCATATGATACCTGTTGGGCCTTTCGCTGCAGAGGCTATACATGGCTTCATCATGCTCGTTGTTGTACCAGCAGCCCGCAAAAGGGCCTGTGAGACGACTCATACCCGATCTCCTCCACTGATGGAATGCCCAGTCAATATCCGTGTGATTAAAATTCCAGTCGTCGTCACAGAGGAGGATACCCTGAGTCATATATCCAGGATCTGGTAAGAACTTTTGATTGAGACTGTTTTGTTTGGAGACCCTGAACCTCACGGGAACATAGTTGTTGCCTACGAAGTCCTTCGGTGGTGGTGACTTGTTATCGTTCCAGACAACGACGATTTCGTATAGGGAGGACGTATTGTAAGCGGTGAGATGGTCGAGGGTATACTTCAACTGGTCGCGTCTATACGCTTGAACCGTGATTCTTTGTTTTTTTGTCAGCCAAGGCGAGTATACTTCATGCCATGATTGGCTAGAACATACGTAAACATGTCATCCAACAGACTTCCCGTCTTTTCGACAGCTGCATTCCAAATAGTCATGTTTGCAACCTCATCTTTTGCACCACACGTGTTTTTCACTTCGTGAAAGCTCGAATACTCGCGAAGTGATGACCAATCGCTCCTGGCGTTGTCGTTGCCACTCAATGTCGAGTAGTCAAATCTATACATGGAGGCGAAGACCATGCAGGCGATAAAGCTCGCAACGGATGCAATGAGGAGGCTCCATTTCTTTTGTAAGCAATATGCCACGTGCCGGCTGCTAGGCGATTGCTCTGAAGAGTCGTAGATGGGCATCGGCGTCATCCCACTGGACTGTCGATTTGAGTTCGGCATCTTTCAGATGGAAGGCAAGAGCTGATACCTATTCAAGCACAAGTCTGCGTGGTTATGCGTTATGGACAATGACCACGTAAAGTATACTGTAAGAATAAAGGGAGGAAATTAGTTGTAATATTCTACGGCAAATAATAGTTCACTCCGTGCTGTGGGCATTATGTAATGTCTTACTATCCCTTTTAAATGTCAGCCATATGTCAGGTATTCTAATCTATTTGTCTGCCACAGATAGAAGGCTCAGGGATTGACGATATTCCTGCGTACTTGGTACTTAAGATGCAATGAACACTGCCCTTACATAGACTAACAAGTGAAACAGGGCTGATTACGGCAGGGAGAATAGTAGCTGAAACAGGACAGGTAACGCTACGGAGGATAGCAAGTGAAACATAGTATCGATCGATCCCTCATCCCTTGCACCGGATGTGATTGATCATTACTCGGTAGTTACATGGCAGTTTGCCCACATCCCCACTACAATGCCAGTCGTTCTGGCCTATCATTCTGGGGCAGTTCGCTTGTAAATACAAGGGAGATTACACTTTTAGCCACAACTCTCGACTGCAAATAAGACATCTAGCCCATAATGTCTTACTGAATATCACAGTAGGAATTCGGATTAAGCCATGATAAAGCTGGCGTTTGAAGAGATTTCAGTCCCCTATCAGAGACTGGGAGAAGATACCTCTAGTGCCTTGGTGAAGATAATCTAGCTTAATACCACAAAACCAAGGATCTAGCGAGACAACAGGAAATCAAGGTGGCAGTTTGCATATGAACAAGAACAATCATTTGTCCGAATCATTTTGACCAAAACCAGATGACACATGTGCCGGTGTTATATTCGGAAAGGTTTGGGCCAATTGGAAGGTCGTGGGAGTGTTAATGGTGTGAGTCAATTGTTAGAAAACTACACATCTAGTTCAGTAGAACGAATACATGGACACACTGATCTATAATCCCTTGCATTATGGATGATAAACATATTCCACCGCCGAGTTTCAGATGATCGAGCTGGGATACTGTGCAGGTTGAATAATTTGAGTGATGGCTATAGGTCCACGCTAGGCCATTGAAGTCGGCCGACTGGCTAACCGAGACAAAGGAGTCTAGATGACAGGTCAAGCTAAGTTCAGTGTGGTAATGAAAGCTCTCAGCCACAAGTCTCAACTACAAATAAAACATCTGCGTCATAACTGCCAAAGGAATCAAGATCAGCGTATTGGAATTCGTTGTCAGCCCGAATTCACCAGTTAAGCAATCTCAATTGCCAGACCCCAGCGAGAAATAGCTTGGCTGTTTATGGCTGCCTCCTACTATTCCTATCCAGGGCAAGTTTATAGAAATTATAAAAGCCTATATGTAAAGACTGTTAGCTGGCGGCAGTCCTGATAGCCTCTGGAGAATACTGGTTATGAATAGTAATATCATCTGACTAAGATAACCTAATGTCTTTTGTTCCAGAGTTTAGGGTTATTTTGAGCTGATAGTTCCCACAGTCGGTGCTTATATCACGCGCCTCACACACGCTACGGCTTTCCCACTGATTCAGGCAAAAGCCACAAGCCAATTCCCTCCATGATCCATACCAATTCCAATAGCCCACATCTCTCCCTCCCCGTGATGCGGTGTTCGGAGGCCACGACACCTAGCTAAAGTCTGTAACCTAATGGACGTTGCGGACAAGTGTCCGATGTCACAGCACATAACCACCAACTGCTTCTCGAGCATCCGGCTAAACCGAAACCTGTGTCACTCAACTGTACTGCTCCATCTTGCATGTCATTTCATGGTTTTTCGCTAACCCCAACGAGATATTCTTAGGTTCTACCCCGCTTATGCTTGATCGGCACGTAGTGGTTGCCAAGAGATGGACCGTCTTATGCCAAGTTGGTAACCGGCACAGCTGAGATGAAACAGACTCCTGAAAAAGTTCTCGTTGATTGGAATGGTAGGTCAACATACAGAAGCAAGGTGCGGTCTACACTACCTCTACCTCAAAGTGAGCCATCTTGGTGATGTCTGCTACGTCATACGAGACTAGCACCCTTTTTACTCCGGAAGTGTCTGATACAAAGCCGGATACAGCGTAGCCCCCATACCCGGGGTAAATTTCCTGATCCTCAACTCCATCTGAATACAATGCAGACACTCTGAGACCTGTCAGGTCCAGCTGCTCTCCCACGCCGTAGTTTCTCTTAGCCGGCGGCTGGATATAAATGCGCAGTAACATTGCCCCGCGTAAATTGGCGTGTTCAGCTCATGTGAGACCAAAGATACAGCCATGCCGCATCACCCCCTGGGCATATCTGTAGTTTGGTTTCTGGCCCCATTCGATGGGCGTCCAGCTGCCCGAATTAAGATCCCTAGTCTAGTAAGGGTGTAGCTGCTCCTCTATATGTTTTCCTGCTGGTGCACCACTCCAAATCTGATCGCAGAAGAGATAGTACCCAGGAGCCCGCCGATTACCTAGGTTGGCCTCAAAGGCAAGTGGCGCTTCTGCATAAGTTGTGCCCATGGTAATGTAAGTGATGCCACTGGCCACAAGTGTCCAGTCACTCTCGGCGGCCAGGATTAACAAGGCCTTTTCCTGGTACACGTCCTCCGAACCGCAAGGCGCATACCTCTCTACGTCGACTCCGGTAGAGACTCGGTCACACACGAAGCGATGATAGTAGCCGTCCGACTCGCTCCTGATGATCAATGCGTCCAACGTTCCTGACTTCTCACGACCACTCATAACTTTGGCCGGCGTGAACGACACAAAGTCGCGGGTAGTAGCGTAGAGGGTTTGGTTTCGAGTCAACGGATGCCCTCGCCGAGGATCTGCCATGTTGGTTATGAAGTAAGTCCCGGGCTCATACAGAAACGAGGTCCAGTACACCACGTATGCTTCAATATCAGGATCCCAGATGGCTTCAGGGGCATAAGCCATGCCGGCCTCAGGAGGAGCGACAAGAACATGTCTCTATTTAGACCTAGAGCTCATATCGTCTGACTCCCAAATTTCAATATATCGGCTTGCTCCACTCTGGGTCCAGTCCCAACCCTGCCAACCGTAATAGGCTCCATCAACATTGAGGTCTGTTGCGACGAGATAGAACTTATCTCCTTCAGGAGAGCGTACTATGGACGGATCTCGCAGTCCGTGCATGCCAAATTGAGACGTAAGGACTGCTTCTCCGTCACTCACAGCTACCCAATTAAGCGGGCCGTTCCCAATACTGGCCGCCATGAAGATCTGTTGGCCCTCCCGGCAGTTGGAACGGGCAAAATTGGCCATCCCATATCGCGATAATTGCGCCAAGCTCACCGAGGGACGGACTACCAGTTCGAACTGCCGGCCGATTTTCTTGTCTTCGAAAGTGATGGAAGCAGAGAGGTTAACCAGTGCAGGTTCGGCGCCGACAGGGGGGCGTTTGACAATGCCTGGTGGTATGGTGCCCCTGGCCTTGTCTGAGACGATGTCCGGATTTGACGATGTCCAGCGGATCCGTGGCCCATCTCCATCTGCCAAGTCCAAAGATGCAGGTAGAGTGACATTTCCACGTATGTCGTGGGGTGGGCATTGGGAATTACAATATTTGCGAGTGTATTCTGGACTGATTCAAGTTGTGCAATGTGGCCGGAGTCTTGATCCATGGCAGACATGTATTAGGTGTGCGAGCAATGCGTTGCAATAAGTTTGGTCGACTGCTAACTCGGAGAGGACTAAGATTGGCTTCCTTGTAGGCTAAAAGTGACGGTTTAGGCAGAGATGACAAGGCATATTTATCCTCTGAGGGTGCCTAAACCCGCATGGAATGGTAGGATTTCACACTGGTGGTGGACAACTACAGAGATAAAGATGATTAGAGTGCATCCAAGCCCAAGCCGTGGCATTCCGGATCTACAGCATGGGAGCCGATATTGGTAAGTACAGTAGAGTAGGTGTCTCCTAAAGTATAATACATTGGAGGGGCTTCTGAGTCCTGACACATCTCCAGACTAAAGGTGCGGGGTGGCTACTGTATCCGTGCCTATCTGCGCAATTCATCCTAAAGGCAATTCCGCGAATTGGAATATAAGGATGAGACACGGAGTAGACAACATGCCCTCCGACAAGCTGCATACCCAAGTCGGGCTAGGCCGAACCTATGATAACTAACTAGGTCAAGCTGTTCTGTGCCGTTATATCCGGGAGATGCCGCCCCCTGTTGTTTTCCTCAAGGTGAGCTGACAACTTATGTTCAACGATAGGAACCAGCCCACGTCAAGCATTCCTCTATACTCGTCTTGATTTCGATGAAACAGCCTTATTTAAGGCTGGAGCTACGCTGGTTGGTGGAATAACGGAGGCCGGGGGTCCCAGTTGACCGTGATTTCGCTTTGAGGCAAACACGAGGAGCTACTCTCATGATGGAGTTGATACACACACATATATATATATAGGTATCTGTGTGTGATAAATTAGCAGTTGAGGGACAGAATGCCAAGCCAACTTCCCCACTCACCAGTCATAACGAGCAGTCAATCTTGTACCAACTCTCGTTCATCTTGCTCTGAGCCCAGCCTCAAACATGAAAGCATCTGTTAATGTTGTTTCCCTCATCGGCTTCCTGGGTTCGGTGAGTGGACAACTTACCGTCAAGGTCGATGTGGGCGTCACGCATCAGCGCATCGACGGCTTCGGTATCTCCCAGGCGTTTGGTAGAGCCAAGGAGTTCCAGAACGCCAATGCCCAGGCTCGCCAGCAAGCTCTTGACTATCTATTTAGCACTGAGAATGGTGCTGGGTTCAGTATCATCAGGAATAAGATTGGTTCAGGCTCAGCTGGTTCAGGCAACATCGAGCCAAATAACCCTGGGTCTCCCTCCACTACGCCCAAGTACGTCTGGGACAACGACGACGCCGGCCAAGTATGGTTCACTAACCAGGCTGTCAAATACGGTGTCAAGACTATCTTCGCCGACGCCTGGGGTGCACCTGGCTTCATGAAGACCAGCGGGGATGACTCAAAACCTGGGTAATTTGGTCGCCTGCTGAGCATGACATGGAAAATAACAGCAACTAATTGGTCGGATTAGATTCCTCTGCGGTTCGCCCGGGCACTCATGCAGTTCAGGAGACTGGCGCCAAGCTTATGCGAACTTCCTGGTTCAATACGTTCAGTTCTACAAGTCCTCGGGCCTCCAGATCAGCCACATCAGCTTTCTCAACGAGCCGGATTTCACGACCTCTTATAGTCAGATGCAAATCAGCTCCAATGCCACGGAAGCCATCGACTTCATTCCCATTCTCCACAAAACTATCCAGTCTGCAGGACTCGATGTACAAATCGTCTGCTGCGATGCTACTGGGTGGAAGGTGCAGAGCGGCTACACCGATGCCCTCGTCAATGCCGGATCAACCCAGAATCTTGGAGTCATCACCTCGCACTCGTACAGCTCTGATGCCACGACTCCCCTGTCAATCACGTCCCTGCCAAAGTGGAACACGGAAGCGGGTGATGGTAGCGAGCCCTTTATCACGACCTGGTACAAGAGCGGTGCCAAGAACGAAGGCTTTCCGTGGGCGCAGAGGATCGCTGTCGCCATGGTGAACGCGGAGCTCTCTGCTTACCTCTACTGGGAGGGTTTTGAGGTCAAGCAGTCCCAAAGTGCCAGCCACTTGCTCGACGCCCTCGACGGTGTCAAGGTTACACCTTCTGGTATCTACTATGCATTCGCCATGTGGTCTCGCTACATTCGACCCGGCGCTGTGCGAGTTGCAGCATCTGGTTCTATATCCGACGTCATCGTGGGCGCTTTCCGCAACCCTGATAAGTCTCTGGTAGTTGTTATCACCAACTCGGGATCGAGCGGGCAGACCTCCAAGATTACCTTTCAGGGTTACCAACCAGTATCTGCCAATGCCTATGTTACAAGCAACAGCATGTCTTTTGCCCCCACTGACGCTAAGCTTGACAGCAACACTGTCTCTGTCTCTATCCCCAGTAAGGGTGTCGTCACTGTAAAGCTCGTTTAGATGTAAGTAGCGTGATCCTGGGCTCTCGAAGGGATGGGGAGCCTCATGATCATTAGGTGGACTTAGTATACAGTTCCTCAGACTCTGTGCAGCATAGACTTTCTTGACAAAGCAGTATTCAGCAATCTGGATAACACTATCAGAAGTCCTACCTGGTTCAAGAAACGGCAAAAAGTGCAAGATTTCGTCAAATCAAGGCCGACTTGCACAGTTACATCCTCGGAGTCGATCAGTAAGCAAGAGCTAGGTTATTATGCCCCGCCCCTGAATAGTAAGCGGCGACCAAAACATAAGCTTAAAGCCGCGATCAAGCACTTATCCAGAAGAGGAAAGTGTTCATCTTCCGGTCAACTACAAGCCTAATGCTCTGCGGTACATCTTTCAGTATCGATATATGTTGAATCGTGGAAGTGACGCTGGAGGTCGTAAGCACAGTATTCTGAAACATGTACAGCGAATACATCCTTACTCTCCTTTGATCGTTTAGATCAGTTCCTCAGCCAACTTCACCTATTTACCCAACTACGAACGGATATATCTCGCCCTCAAATTCCAGGGTTTCATTGTCTTATCCAATCGGGATGTACATGTCGTATTCCCCAACAAAGCTGAGAACATGGCCATGTCAGTAAGCGGGCTTGACAGGCACAGTAATCCAATTGAAATACACCTGAGATTACTTTGGAACTTCAATAGCCAATCACTGATGTTAAATCCTCTTGTAATACCATGCTCTAAGTCATGGCTGATACAACTTTTGGCTTGAACTGCGGGTGGTCCTTGGCAGAGCCAATCCTCGACCAAGGAATTCGGTCAGACGTTGCGGTAAAATGCAGTCCGCCTGATGGAGCAACATTTTCAGCATTTCTGTTTTATTGAGAATTTTGGGAAATTGCTTTTTGGAACTTTGGTCATGTCTCGGCGACTGAATAGGCTGATTTCATGGTCTTATGTCGATTGTTCGTGTTTCTGTATGTCCAGCCGCAGGAGCTCTACTACATAAAGGGTCACTTTGCCTGTCAGTCTTCCGATTCAGATTCCTCACTCTCTCAGCAACTACTAAGCATATTTTCATTAGGTCTTGTTACCTGAATTCCGTAGGTTCTTGGCTGACTTACCCTTTGGCGCGCCTTTCGACAAGATGCCGTAGGCTAACAAGTCAATAGAACTACAATAGACACAATGCACGTCTCAAACGCCCTGTTTCTCCCTCTCGGCCTGGCCACCCTTTCCTCAGCTCTCCGAACAGGCTGCAGAGATGGTGAAGTTGCCGTAGGCACCTGGCAGACATGCACACTGGGCGATCCCAGAGGTGGCCCCAGCTGCGGTGACCTGCACGCAACCATCTACGCCAATGACTGCGGGATGATATCTTACTCGCGCAACGAAGGAGATATTTGTGACGTTGATGGTGGCTGGCCTTCTGGTTATGGTCTTCGATGCGACAACAATAACCCATCGATCGCTTACACTACCGGAGGTAATTTCGGCAATTGTTATCGGAAGGGAACCAACTGTAGCCCTATCCCGTTCACCCATTATTATGCATCTTGGTGTTGCAGCAGGCTCTGAGTTATGTTAGGGCACCAGTTCAATAGGTACGGCTAAAGTCGGCCTCGGGGAGGAATAGCACATTTCTGTAAACCATTAAAAACATATAAAGCTCACAACTAGATTTTACATAAACTAGTTATATCATCGCTATTTGGAAATTCCCTAATCTGCAGATAGGTGGTCGTTTTAGATACCTAATTGGTTTAAGCAATAGTTATAGGCCTTTATAACATGATTTATTTTAACCCGGTATTTACATAGAATTGATCATGGCTTATGTAACTTCATCTAATGAAGGATCAAGGCCAGTTCGCTTTACCTATCCGAGTCCCAATTGATACATGCTATGCTAGACTAAAATCATCGAATTCTCTTTAAGCAAACACCAAGGATAAGCTTACTTACCTGGTTCGACAATTCTACTTACGATTACGGCTTACGTGAACATCCACGTACAATAAGCGTCATTCGGAACCCCAACTCACTAGAAGGAATTTAGTCAAGAGTCATTAATCGTTAAACGCTAGAAATACACATCTAAAAAAACAGAGAATGTCCGGCTATGGCCAGTAGACATCCAGGGTATCAACCGGAGAACCTCCCTCCGTAATGCCTCCACCTGGAAGGTAGATGCCACCATTAATCGCAACAGCCGCACCTCCATGTCTTGGCAGCTTCATCGTACCGAGCTCCTCCCACTTCCCGGTCTTTGTATCAAAGACCTCAATCTGGTCAAACATGCCCTCCGACTCGGGAGCTGTGTTTCCTTCGCCGCCTAAAACGTAGACTTTGGTGCCGATTGTGCCGGAAACGGCACCACCTCGCGGAGTAGGCATTCTGCCTTCGCTGGTTGTCCAACCAGCTTCTAGGTCTTCTAGATCGAGGATGAAAACTGTGTCTTTTACATTGCGCTGGCCGCGGAGACGACCGCCAAGAACGTAGAATTTGGTTCCGACGACTGAGGCCGTTGCGTGATCGCGGCCTTCGGGGAGCTTCTTTGCTGCTGAAGGAAGATCGATCCATTGTGAAGTCTTGGTGTTGAAGGCGGAGACGAAATCGACGGTATCTTGTTCTCCGCCTGGTCCAGTTGGCTCCAAGGTGCGCATACCTCCAGCCATGTAGATAATGTTTCCATAAACGCCAATCGCCGCACTTCCTCGCTCTTGGCTCTCAGGGATCGGGTCGAGCTCCGTCCACTCGTCGACGTCGGGACTGTAGACCCATGAATCTGAGAATGCTCGCCAAGCGTCATTGTCGATATCTGAAAGTCCGCCGAGGAGGTAAATCTTGCCATTGACCGCAGCGACATTTGGATGATTAACTTTCACGGGCGCCTCAGTGACGTATCGACGCCATGAATTCGAGCGCGTGTTAAAGAATTGCATAAGAGCAGTCGTCTCATAACCATTGGCCTCGCGATTGGGAACGATACCACCGATAATTGCAAGGGTCTTTTCTGAGAGTGCTACGACGCCATGTTCTTGCCGGGAAGCAATGGGGATAGAAGGTAAAGTTTTCCAGGTATTCGCTCCTTGGGGGACGGCACTGGCCAGTGCGCCCGATAACAACGAGAGGAGAGATATACGGGAGAAGATCATGGTGAGAGATGGGATGTTTAACAAAGGAAACATAAAGTGGCCACCGAGATTCTTAAGTAGCAGCCAGACTTGGCAAGTTCGTCATGGAATTGTGGCTGGATGACCACTCTACCACTCTACGAGGGGGAGGGGGTTCTTGGCATCAGCATCTCTCACACAAAGATGAAGCACCAAGTGCCTTGGACCTGGGAAAACAAGGTTTGGCACTAAGATAAGGTCCCCTGTCCAATGTATGACTGCTAAATCCGAAAGCGCCGCGCGTTGCAAGGGCTACAAGGGGGCTTGTTGGAATGAAATTAATGGGCGCCAAGCACTCGTCCCCATAATATTCTTGTTCTGAAGCACGTGTGCGCTTAACTCAATAATTTTGGTTGTTGCGGTTTTTATCGTCATCGACACGTGCAGGTCTTATTCGACATTCCACGACGTGAAGAATATTCGCTATTGAGATTAGACACATTGCAATTTTAACTGCTATCAAGACTAGCAATAGTTCTCATGGCATAATAAAAATGTCAATTGGACATCGACAGTGGCTTGACAGCCACCTTATGCCCTGTATCCCTGTATCCCTGTAACCATTTGCGTGTCCCCTCGAGCCCCAAAGGCTTGTGGAGATACGAGTGTACAAGCCACAGCATGACCGCGTACATCCATCCCACCGTGATTATAAAGCGAGAGACCATCGTCCGATGTGCAAAAAAGAATCTGACAAGACTGGGATTCGAACCCAGGCCCCTTTCGAGACTGCGAATCGTTACTAGTTCTTATCGAACCTGAACACAGCGCCTTAGACCGCTCGGCCATCTTGCCTTCCGATTGGATAACAATGGAGTCTGCAAGTTGAGATTACCATGCTGAGGTAGTGGCGGTGCCATGCTCACCTGTCCCCAGAAAACGACTTGTCAGCTACCCTGAAACCGAAACTCAGGGACAAGTTTACAAGGAAAACGAAACATGTCACAGATTTTCCTAGCATATAACAGTCTATAGATATAAATATAAGATAAATAAAGTTACTTTAAGTATTAGAGTTATTTATCCTATATTGTGGGGTGGACTAAAGCGGAGGTTTTCCATGCCTCTGGGGCAAGGGATAACCATTGTCCTCAAAGAGTTTGCCCGCAGATTGCAATAACTCTGTCGTTTCTCGGCCAAGCCACTGCTCTATAAGCGCGCTTCTGCTATCTTCCACCTCTACCGATTTCCGTCCAACAACCTGCACCGATATTAGAGCACAGTGACGGGCGACTGGGGAAAACTGGGCTTACCATGTAACATTTTCCAGTCTCATTCTGTGCACAAGCAAAGGCGATAGCCTGAGCGACATCTCCTGGGGTATTCGACTGGAGGCCCGAATCCTTCCATTCCTCGGCCAACTCTTTGAAGGTTGGTGTTGGCGTGAAGAACGGAGCAACAGCATTGACCCCAACGCCAAGGCCTCGCGCAACTTGCTGTGACGCTCGAAGTAGGCCCGTGAGTCCATGCTTCGACGTTATGTATGCGCCGACGCCAGTAGTTCCGAAGTATCCTGATGTTGAGGTAACGAGAACCACAGATCCTCTCAGACCACCATGGGAAGTTGGTTCATTGTGTCGCATGTAGTGCAGTGCGAGCCGCAACGCTTCAAGAGAGTATTAGGTCAGCCATAGAAAGATCAAGGAAGAAAGTCGACAGTGGAAAAGAATACTTACTGTTAATAGTTCCTTTGAGGTTAACATCAATCACGCGAGACCCTTCGGTTGATTCGCGTAATTCTCCCTGCTCGTCGACGGTTTCAATATCAAAAAGACTTTGACTCTCCATTATGCCCGCATTAGCTATAACAACGTTGACCTTGCCGAAATGCTGTATGCATTGGGAGAAAAGGGCTTTCATTTCACCCCAGAGGAGAATGTTGACACTGATGAATAGCGCGGAGGCAGGATGCTTCAAGGATCGAATAACACATTCCGCCTCAGCACGGGTGTTTTCAAGATCAGCAATAACTGTATTCGCTCCATATGAGTTGAACAATCGCACAGTCTCGGCTCCTATACCGTTTGCGCCGCCTGTTACGATCACTGTTTTGCCCGCGATGGCACTGAATGTGCGCAAGTTGCGAGTGTCGTCAGTCATTGTCTATTTTCCCTACTAGGCTTGTTATTGGGCTAGTAGTAAGATGATCTGGACAATGTTCAATTTAAATTATAAATTACGTTAAAAGATGTCAGAGGAACATTCTTGGTTGTATGACAACATAAGTAGGAATATCGGCTTATCTCGGACTATTCTTCTCGGCATACTCCTGGTATGTATACGGCATATTCAGATCGGACAACTGGACAGTCACGGCTAAGATTGAATTTGAAAACCCCTAGCCGATCCGATGTCGGAAGGTGTCAGATAATCGGTGGTTAGTGTTTTCACGCCAAAACGCCGAGTTTCCGGTCATGTTGGAAGAGCAATGTGACCTCATACCCATGAGTACAAATGCGCATGCAGAGATTTAGGACCTAATTTGGCATTATCGTAGATATGATTAGTTATTTGCTGGAACTATGGACGAAACCTGTCGTCTCAGTTCGGATGCATCATGATCTATAGCAGCACAGAGGTTAAGCATTGTTAGTCACCGGAAACACCATCAGGCTATCGTTTGAAAGGCATCAAGAACAGATCAATTCCTAGAACTACATAAAAACTACTCTTCAGGGTTTTGAGTAGCAACCTTGTGAATAAAACAGGCTACTTTGCCTGGGATACTGACAGTTGGAAAGTGTCCAGAATCGCAAGAAAACGTAACAACGTTTCGACCGCTCTTTTTAGAAATCATATCAATGACAGATCTCTGGACAACAGGTGGGACAGAAATATCCTTCTCACAAACTATATATGCAACGGGAATATTCAAATATCCTTCGTTTTTGAGTGGCCCAGCAAAACTCAGCGCTGAATGTGCTGTCATTTGTTTTGCATATATCAACGCTTCGGCTTTCGGAAGGTCTGAGAAGTTGACGCTCGCGCAGCCTTCAGGGTCAGATCTGAGGTAGTCTCCCTATTCAATCGTTAGATATCACCTGGAATTGTGAAGGCGTTGACCACTTACCTCGAGTTTCATAAAATGGGGCATGTTATCGCCCATCATAGTCTTGACGGAGCCTCCGATTTCAGGTACAGGGGAGCTGATGTAAATGAGATGGACTATACCGCCCACTTTCCCAGCGACTTGTCTTTCTGTCTTGGAGACCCCGGCCGTGCTCTCTGTACCGCATATACCGCCGTAGGAGTGCATCACCAAAATGATCTCATGACCTTCATCGGCTAGTTTCGTAGTGACTTTCCTGATATGCCGAGCATCTTCTTCCATGGAAGCAGCTGGCAGCGTGTCACGAAACCCCACAGACGGGAGATCGATGACAGTTGTCTCTAATGCATATTGTGCAAGGCTTTGAACAAGTCTGGAGTATAGTGATGGTGGGGCAAAGGATGCCGGGATAATAACAGCATGTGGCATGAGTTTCTGCATTGTGACGAAGGCTGATGACAGATTTTCATGTCATTTCAAGCACTCATCCTGGATTATTACGTTATTTTAAAGTAAGTAAGTTCATCTTCAGAGCAGCTCAGTCAAACTTGGATAATATTTGCCGAGATATAAAAAAAGGCCGAGTGTTGAAAGGAGTGAAGCCGAAAAGGCCGACATCATCGGCGGCCGGGTTTTGTGTCACATCATGGGTATCACCGAAAGGTGAAAATCGGGTTAATTGTTGATCATTTTGGTGACATTTCGCGAAGGAGAGCCTCGTGTGATGTTCAAAATTGTATAGGCTGGCCGTATGTTCCGAATAGGACACCTAGTCAAGTCTATATAAGTTCTTTGATTTCGCTTCTACCGTATGAGATATCTCCCTAACCAACATTCTCAACAAGCTCTACTTCAAAAAGAATTATCATAACCATCTCATCATGTCCAAGCACATCGCCATTGTTGGAGCAGGACCATCAGGTCTAAGCCTCGCGGCTCTCTTGCAACACCACGCGATCCCCTTCACGATTTTTGAGCGAGAAATGTCTACTAGCTCTCGATTCCAAGGCGGTTCTCTCGACCTCCATCCGGAGTCTGGTCAAGCAGCCTTGTTCGAAGCTGGTCTTGAGGAGCAGTTCAAAAAGTACGCACGCTATCATGACCAGGACTATCGTTTTGGGGATAAAAAGGCTGTTGCTTGGTTATTCCATAAAGCTACTGCTGATGCAGAGGGACGTCCGGAGATTGACCGTGCAAAGCTTCGCAAGATTCTTATTGAGTCGCTCGACCCGGAGAATATCAAGTGGGATCATCGACTATCTGAGATTGTTCCGCAAAAGGACGGCAGGGTTAAGCTAATTTTTGAGAACCAGCCTGAGCCTGTTGTGACTGATCTTCTTGTGGGAGCTGATGGAACCTGGTCTAAGGTTCGACCGCTTCTAACGAGCTGGACGCCTGAGTACACAGGGCTGACGGTTATCGACTGCCGTATCTCCGATGTGGACAAGAGATTCCCAGAACTTGGAGAGTTCATTGGCCGAGGCACTTCATTCTTCCTCTCCGAAGGCAGTGGCATTTTCATCCAGCGCAACGGAGATGACAGCGTGCGTGTCTATCCCTGTCTTCGAGTCGAGGAGAGCTGGCACTCAAAAGATCCCTCCTTCGACTGGAACGACGCAAAGAAAAAGACCGACTATCTGATTGATAACTTCTTTTCCACCTGGGACCCACGTCTCCAGGATGTCATCCGCAATGTCGACACAAACATGACTCCCCGCGCACAGTATCGCATGCCCCTCGGTCTCCGCTATGAACACCATCCGGGGTTGACTCTAATTGGGGATTCTCTGCATGTCATGTCGTGGTTTGCAGGGGAGGGTGCGAACCTGGCTATGCTAGACGCCCTGGACCTTTTCCATGAAATCAAGGCGCACCTGGATGATTTGGATCTTGCTGTCCGTCGTTACGAGGAAAAGGTGGTAGCCACTGGGCGGGCGGATAATACGAACGAAATGTCGCAGGATTTGCTTGTCAAAGCTATGTCAGATGATGCCCCTCGGGCTTATGTTGAAGGGATGGCCAGAGCGATGAATGTTTGGTTCACAGACGGAAAGTTGCTGGACAAGATTGATCGAGAGACATTGTTCAATAACTAACAGCTAGGTATAAGGAATCATTTGCCGCGTAAATCACCATCATCTTCGATAAAGATGAAGTGATCTGAAATGCATTTCATTATCCCTTCGTAGCCCGAAACCTTTTGCCAGCCAAGTCCAGTTACTCTAAACTCACTCTTTCCAATGTAAGCACCTTATTGCTCAACAAAAATAGCCGAATCGAAATTTTCCATACGATAACGTTGCCTTCAGATAGTAGGTCATCCGTGATAAACCGAACCATCAATACCATGTGCACCAGTAAGAGTCCTGCTGGTTAAGCCAGCCATTAACAAGAAACACCGGGACATGATCTGTTATAGTTATACTTTTTTGAGAAATGTAAAACTTAATTATTACACTTATTTATATTACTAATTTATCTCAGTAATTCTTGTCTTAACTTACAGCTATATTAGACTAGTTCTTCCAGAAATCTTTCCAGGCCTCCTTACAAAGTTTATCCCGAATACGCTGTAGAAGTTGCCCGATAGGCACTGGTTCTTCTCCCTCAAGCTCAATCATGCCTTTTCGTACCCCCCTCCACCCTTCAATCGGCCCCTTGATATGTCCAAACTGCTTTTCACAGTACTTGGGATACGTTCGCCTCATTTCTTGGTCCGCCGTATCGCTGAGCCTATCGTAGCACTCCTGGCAGAGGAAACAAAAATAGCATGTCAGGCATTGGTAGCCAACAGACGATCCCCATCGAACAAACTCTGCGCGTGGCTTGCAGATTCCACCACAAAGCTGTCTAACCTCATCTGGATCGGCCAGGTCCCCTTCATCTGGTAGCTCGGTCGAATGACCATGCGTTTCTGAGCTTGTATCATCATCCATCTCTTTATTATCATCTTCACACGCTTCATGTGCAGGTTCAGTTAGGGAACTGAACTGAGCTGATACTAGGACTTGCGCCACGCGGCTCAACTCTTTACCATCTTGGACAACTTGGCTTAGATCGCTGAGCGAAGTAGCCAGCTGAGCCAAGCTGTCTGAGTCGTTCCAGCCGACCTTGTCAGAGAGTCGATCGATGCACGTATCAATCATACCCTGGAGCTTGTTCTGAAACTCGAGTGCTGGCCCCATCTTCCTGTACATGCGAGAAAGAGTAAGATGCCTTTGGAAGAGGAATGTTTCCGACTCCGGTGGCACATCCAAAGCTAAAGGCCGGGTCAACAGACCTTCTTGTGCCTTGAGCAGTTCAGACATGAAGACAGGGTCATCCGAGTCCCGAAAAAGAATATAATTGGCTTGAGATTGAAGTTCAATTGCTGATTCGAGAGTTATGTCGGCGTAATGTTCAGTCACAGGATATTGCAGACTACGACATCTGCTGTCAAGAACCTCGTCTGTCATTTCTTTAGCCTTTTGAGCATCATCGCAAACCATGAGGTAGAAAAAGCCGAGATCAATGCGTAGCGGCGCTCCGGCTTGAAGACTGTCGAGGTAGGCGATGACTTCGTTGTAAATCCTAATGATTGGCTCAATCTGACCTGTCGATATGGCGACGCCTTGTAGTAGCTCATAATTCTCTAGCTCATCGTTCTTGTGGAAATTCCAAGTCATCCAGGCCAAGCACTCCAAGGGACGCCATTTCATTAGTGTGTCAAAGACTTGTGACTTGTCCTCGTTGCCGGTGAAGATTTTGATTTCCTCTGCGAGGATATCTCCAGTTGTGACAAATGTCGCGTCAATGGTTCGCGCTTGATGATAGGACTCTGCAGCTTGGTCTTGCTTCTCCATCAAGACTTCAATTCGGGCTTTCGTGATCAGAACCTTTCGCTTGAGATCGAGAGGAAGATTGGGGTTCTCAGTTGTAGACTGAATACAAGACATGATGTACCCATAGGCCGTTTCAAGATCGGTCTCAATATGAACCCGCGCCATTAGCTCATGGATCTTGACTCTTTCTTCGGCGTCTTTGACTTTTCCGATAGCCTTTTGGCACATCGTCTCTGCTGGAACTGCTTCTTTACAGTCGAGGAGAAGAGAAGCAAGGGCACGGTAGCCAGACGCGCTCATGTCCACATCATCAAAGAGCCCTTCAAGGCCAAGCACAAACATAAAGTCGCTGAGTGTCTCGTCCAGATCGCTATGTTGATTTTCCGTGGAATCTTTGACCAGCAAGTGTAGCATCTTGCTCTAAAGCCAGTTAGCCGTTTGCTCCACATTGATAGTCAAGAGATCTCACAGCTTGAAATGAGTCTTTGAACATATTGAAGGATGTCTTAGTACTCGTAAAGTCCATAGACCTGAAGATATTTTGAGCATGTGCTTTGGACAGATGCCAGAGACATTTGCGAGGAGATTTAGCCACTTCCGTCCACCATTGATATGCCTGTTGGCTCAGATTGCGCTCAACTGAGCTAAGAAGAACGGCCCACTGTGATAACTGCATGAAAACATCATCAGAAAATCTCTTGGTATAGAAGTCATCCACGTCCTGTAATTCGACCATCGCTGCAAAATGGTACTCGTTACGCATTATTGTTGCGATACCTTCCATGACTTCAGCTTGCTCGACCACCGAGTGTTCATCAATCTTAATCATCTTCCAGTACTCTAGCAAATGCTCGACTGCGAATGACTTGATGCTTTGAACTGCTTGGACACAATTTGAGCCTGACGATCGCGCGATGCTGGCGCAATCAAGGAAGATAATGCGAAAGGCTTGGGACGATGTCAAAAGATGAGACGCGTCTAGCTGTAGGGTTTCTCGAAAGAAGGACCTTAACGGCCGCTCTTTGAACTTGACAAGAAGCCCATTGTCGTCAAATATTGAGTCAGGTTGGCAAGGAGTCTTATTCCCCTCCAATTCAGTGATTTCACCAGCCCATACCTCTCGAGCCTGTAGTTGAGCACGTGCTTCAGCATCAGCACCCAAATCACCTATTCGGATAAATTTGTCAAATAGCTCAGGGATATCGGCAAGGTCGAAGGAGTTGTCGCCAGCCCACAGCTTTGTCAACGAAGTGACTTCTCTGAGTGTGAGTGGTCGAAATGAGTACGCAACCCAATATAGCAATTTAGTCATAACTTTGTGGTAGTTGGCGGCTGTTCGTCGATAACACTCTTGGAGCATTTCGTGATAGAGATCGTCTAGGCCTTTTGGCAAAGGTTGATCGAGAATGCGCAAGACGGCACCCTCACGACCAAGGGAATTCAATCTATGCAAAATATGTTCAGCATATAGCATGCCTACTTTGTTAGACTCAGGATCATCTGCAAGGGGGTCTAAGCTTACTTGGTGCGGTGGCTTCAACCCGACCGGCAATCCGCTGCTGCACATAGCGGCTGAAAGTTCTCAAAACGACAAGAGAATTCAACTGCTTCCATATAAGGGCTCTTAAATCCTGAGATTGCTTTTCAGTCGTGACGTGAATCATCAACATGTTCTCTGTATCTGCTGCTCCGGATAGAGTGTCGGGTCGGAAACTCAACAAGAGCGAGATGTTTGTTTCTTCCTTCTGCAGAATTTGAGCAAACTCGGTAAAGTCGGATAGACTCTCTAGCTCATCTATCCCATCAAGGATCACACTTAAGTAGTTCTGAGAGTTCTTCCCGAAAGCTGGGACAAGAAAGTGTCGGACCAAGTCCTGCCAGGAGTTTGTCTGTATCTGAATCTCATCATTCTGCCACTGAGCATTAAATAGCTCACACAAGGTTGAACTCTGCTTGGCAACTTGGATTATGGTGCTAGCGATAGCTGAAAGAAATTTGGAAAGGTGTGGGTTGTGTTCCCTGAAGTAAAACTGAGCAATGCAGCTGGTTTTTGAGGTGTCCTTCGCGACCTCTTCCGTGAGTTTGTCATATATTGTCGCACTAATGTGGCTTTTCCCGAGACCCGAAGTGCCAGAAATAGCCAGGATTGAATGTCCATCTTTCGCTTGCTCGCACCACTCGCGCCATTGGGGTTCAGAAAAGACCCAAGAACAAGTGTCGTCCACGACAGTCTCTTTCAGAATGCGATACTCGAGGCCCTCGTCAAGAACTAGGGGGAGAATATTGCGAATGCAAGTCACAGAAAAAGGTTCATCATCCTTAGCTTTCAAAGCAGCGGTCCGCTCTCTTTCTCCTTTACCTTTCTGCTCATCAACTGCTCTGAGTAGCTTAGAAATATCCTCGCTAATCTTGTCGGTGGTATCTTTGAGTGATTTAATTGTTTGCAGCTGCTCTTGGAGAACTTTGGTATGGTAACTGTTATTCTTTTGGAGTTCCTTTGTCATCTTGATTTGCTCCTCGGTATTTCCAAGAATCGCATTCTCAGTAGCATTTTGAAGGCGTGACAATTTTAAGTCCATATCTTTCCGAGCATCCGCTAGCTCACTGTCTTCGCCGCAAAGCAAGTTTGAAATCCACTTTTCTAGCCAAGACTGTTAGTATTCTAGTCCTCTCACGCCAAGGGAGCAGAGACATACTGAATCGGCCAAGTTCAACAAACTTTTGTGCAAATCCACACATGACCAGAAATGAAGCAAAGACATCTAATAAACAAACTCGATAATATTTGGACTTGGGGAGCCTGGCTTCTAGGATAGTGATTCGCTGCAAAAAGCTCTTCATGTCCTCGAAGAATACAGTGACAGTATCATAATCGGCCGAAACCTGTCGACAGGCCTAGTATAGTAAGAATGAGACTGTGGATTCAGTCGCGTGCATGTTATCTTACAGTCATAAAGTAAGTTAGCGCCACTCCAATAGCAGCAGCAGGAGGAAATGATGACGATGCCGCGGATGTAATCTGCTGGGTGCCCGCTTCAATATACTCAAGATTTTCAATTAGGATCGTTCGTAGTTTATCGACCTTTTTCTCGTCGTGACGAAACTTGTGAAACTTCTTCA
The DNA here is from genome assembly GCA_013364945.1 of Fusarium tupiense. Lineage (NCBI taxonomy): Eukaryota > Fungi > Ascomycota > Sordariomycetes > Hypocreales > Nectriaceae > Fusarium > Fusarium tupiense. The sequence continues at coordinate 62,465 of JABEEO010000536.1, read as the reverse complement.
TATCATTCGTGGCCTGATCGATCATGGCCTGAGTGTTGGCGGAACCTTTCGTGAGGTCACGACCACCAACCCCCTTATACCCGTTCAAGGCTTTTTGCCAAAGCCGTGCGATAGCGTGGCCATCGTCTTCTTCCTCATCAAAACGTCGACTTGCAATCGGGATGTCCATAACTAGAAGAATAAATCGAGGGATGTTTCGTGGAGATGTAGTCAAAGAAACAAGAATTCGTTAGCCTTCGACCCATACATTATAGAAGGAAACATTGTCGAGTCTATAAAGCATTGGGAGGTGGAACCAAGGCGCCACGTCAAGTGGCACATGAGCTGTAAGACCAACTTAAATAAATTGATAACTGACAAGATGTCCCTTTCCAGAAACTGATTGGCACTTTACCCTTGCAACGTCGTCACGAAATTCGGTTTTTGGCCAGTAGGCGTTGAAGAATGCCCCTGGCGGTTTTCAGCTCTGATACCCTTGCTAAACCTTGCTGAATTGGACTGAATACCATAAATCTACCTGAGGGGCAAAGCGGTCCATGCATGATTATTGGGCTACTCAGGCATCTAAGTGACAATATATGTCGATCTTACTTTGACGATCTAAGATTCTACGGATCGCCTGCTTGTCGCGACTTTTTTAGCTATCTACTCTACTCCATATATCCTTGGCATTTCGCCAACGGGAAACCTAGGAATGTCGCTTATCCTTTTATAGGTCGCCTGTGTCTTTGTGGGTTACATAACTTGAAGAGCAGGCAGCTGCTTGGGTCGACAGCTTGGATTGAATATAAGATACAAAGGGTGGTGCCAAATATACCAGAAGACTTTCATTAACCCTCTCGGTCAGATCATGGACAAAAATGAGGCCTTCAACATTACAAGGTGGCGCTTTTGTGATATCACGAGAGGGGCTGAAAAGCAGGGAAAAGCCAGTACTTGGTACTTTTGAGCGGAGCCGGGTTTGCTGTTTTCAACGCCAAGACTTTCTAAGGGTTTCTGTAGCACAAGACTGATTAGCCCAATGGCAATGCAATGCCCTGAGTGGCTTCTACAGCCTACAACCACGAGGTGAGGCGCGCGATGCAAAGATTAAGTATCAGGTCTATTGACTCAATATTACCAATTGTATAGGCAGCTGGTATACTGTCTGAACTGATTTGATAAGAGTCATTTCGAGTTGACAGACCCCATAGCTGATGCTCACATCACGCGCCTCACACGACTCAATATTACACCTTTAAACATGCATTTCAAGGAGCACCCCACTACTGCCCGTTCCACGAGCTGGTTCAGAGCTTTATATCAATGTTGTTCTTTGTCTAAATACTTAAACTCGTATTACTAGACCATAGGACGAAATATATAGCCTGTTCTCATTCCAACTGCCTAGTTTGTTAGCATTGAAGATATATTGCTATGTATAGAAGCTAGAAATTAATCAAAAGAGATTTAGGAAACTGAACATATTTCACTACTTATAGATAGCTAGAGTATGGACTGAAGTCTAATTAAGCTTTCATTCTCTTGATCTTGAAGTCCCAGTTAACTTCCCACTTCACATCGACATCGTTGTCTCCAGTCCTCTTCAGCGAGTCGGAGTTATAAGGTTTGAACTGCAAAAGCAAATCCGACTTGACGGCATACACCGAGTCAGAGTCAAGATAAGTGTCGTCCTCAGGAAATACCTGTGTAATCAGGCGGTTGTAAGAATCACTGGTCACCATGAAGTGGATGTGACCAGCCCTGTAGGGGTGGCGATCCATGAGCTTGAGAATATCCCCAGCAGGGCCGTCGTACGGAACGGGATAAGGGACTGGCTTGATGCAGTAAAAAGCGTATTTACCTTCCGCATCAGAGGTGAACATGCCGCGCATGTTTCCAGACGGCTGGTTAGGATCCTGCTGATCATAGAGTCCATTGACTGCACACTCCCAGACGTTCAGAGAAGCACCTGCAGTTTCTATTAGCATCTTTGTGATATGATAGTCAGTAATCGATTAGGCATACCTTCCACAGGTTTATTAGTATCGGCATCCAAGATTCGGCCATGGAAGTAAGTCACTTCTCCACCAAGGTATTTCTGGATAATACTATCCCCGTTGGCATATTGGGGAGGGTCAGCGACATAGAATGGGCCGAGAATGCAAGAGTTGGTTCCGTTATCTTGCTCAAGCATCTTCTGTGTTTGGGCATCAACCAGCCTGGCATAACAGTTAGATTCAAGGGCAAAAAGCTAGAAGAGGAGAACAAACGCTTCCACGCCAAGACAGTCTGAGATCAACAAGGTCTCATTCCTTTCAGCGTTGCTCATCTGACCAGACCTGTTCAAAGCCTCGATGGCAATGTATAGTTCTTCTGTAGTGAGATTGACTTCACGGCAAAATTCATGGAGATATCGAATCAGCCCCGTCAAAATCTCCCGCGCTCTGGGTGAGCTGCTGGGACCGAAGGATGAGATGACGGAAGTTGTTAGAGGATTATCTTTAGCTGATAACATGGTTAATTGCGTAGCTTTGGTGAGTGTATTTTGAGGTTTTAAACAAATGAGAGAAAGGCATTGATGCTTGACTTGAGTAAGGATCATTGTTGCGACAGGGTCTACTCCTTATACTTTGTGAGTACCCCAGATGTAGAATCTGGGGGAACACCTCTTTACCCCAGTTTCTCCACTGACTGGAGATTCACGCATCAAACAAGCCCGAGAATGGTCGTCTTGCGGCAAGCAGGTTGGAGGTAAAAATTGGCCGATGCAAAAGACCGAGCCTAGAGATCACCGAGCCCCCGAATATGCCGAGCCCGACATCCGACGCTACACGAAGGAACATAAGATGTTGTGCTCGGCAATTTGTTTCTCTAATTTCCCATACTAAATAATTTCATAACTCTCAGGTTACTCATATCCGCCGCAATGAACCGATTACCAAGCAATTCACAACGTGTGGTTAAACCAGGGGTGAAGAAAAGACGTCCCCCATTGGCCTGCATTCAGTGCTATCAACGCAAACTTAAGTGCGGCAGAGAGCTCCCGTCTTGTAGCCGTTGCTCAAAGGCCGGAAATGCCGATGAGTGCACTTACCGTGGGGACAAAGGGCGACGCACGTCGGTTGACGGTCTGTTCGGCGATGGTCCCCCAAAAGGGGCTGATAGTGCGGCAGCATCTACCCGTATGGAGGGTTCATCAACAGGAACACTCGACAATCATGTAGCCTCGGCCATCCAAGAAGTCGATATGACACATCTGGAAGGGCAGGGAAACTCTACTAAATTCTACGGGTATAGCTATCCCCTGAACCTTTACCAGCAGGTATGTTCTTCCTTCCTCGAGGAGGTAGCATTCCCTTACTAGGAATAGTTCGTCGATCTTCGGTCATACATCGTTAAGATCAAGATCCAATATCCCTCCATCAACTCCCTTCGCGATGAGATTTATGCTCCATTCAACGATAAGCATCGACATCGCCCGATCTCGAAGGACGATGCGCTAGAGAATACTTTGAGACATCTAATACCCACAAAGTTAACCATGGATGTACTGCTTCAGACTTACATTGACCGATATGAGATAACACATCGAGTTCTGCACATACCAACATTCATCACCAAGTATAACAGCCACTGGGTCGATCAGTCCACCACTCCTGTCCACTTTCTTGTCCAGATGCTTTTAGTCGCTGCTACTGCTGCAAGCTGTCACCCCGAAGTATGTATCGATATATTCAGCCACAAGGCAACTCACGATCATGTTGTTGGCTGGGTCGATGTAGCGGAAGCATGGCTTAGTTGTCAGTCAAGCCAACCCCCTCGTTCCTGGGACATCCTGGTGAGCCACTGCCTCTTGCTGATTGCTAAACGTGCAAACTTTATCAAAGAGGGTTCCTTTTGGACCTCTTGCGGGACATTAGTCCGGTGGGCCATGGCAGCAGGATATCATCGTGAAGCTGTTTCTGCAGCCAGGATACCGCCATTCTGTCGAGAGATGCGTCGAAGGTTGTGGGTGGCAATTATCGAACTCGAACTCCAGGCATCGACAGAACGCGGAATGCCCCCAAGTGTCCGAATAGGAGATTTCAACATCAACACACCACTGAATATCGACGACGAAAGTCTTGAGGAGTCCATGCATGACCCTTCAACTAGCATGCCAATTACTACACTGACAAACACTTCTTTTCAAGCACTTCTCTATCGATCTTTGCCTGTGAGACTAAGGATATGCGCCTTGATCAATGGAAGTTGCGAAGAGGTCGATTTCGACAAGGTCTTAGAGCTAGAGGAGGAGCTAGGACAGGCACTCCGAGACATTCCGGCATGGGATGACACCCATGCTGATCCACGACAGCGTCAGACCGCGACATACATAAAGAGCATGCTAGGTATTATTCTGCACCAGTATGTGCTTTTACTACATTTCCACTTCCTGGCGCAAAATCTCTCCTCTTCTAAAGTTCTCATCTGTCGACGTGCGAGGTTAGAGGCATCTATGAAGATCCTCGACTACTACCAGCGACTTTTGAATGACGAGGCATTACCAGAACAGGCATGCAGGACAGGTTTAATCCTTGCAGCACTGAACATCTGCCATGAAATGTACCTTAATCTTGGATCTCGTGGTAAGACCAACTGCCGTTTCCCTCCCGTAAAATAACGAATGTCAGCTAATACCCATGAAGCCTACGATCAATCAACCATAACAATCTTCCCACAAATTTCAGCATTTCTCATCGAAAATGTTGAGAAAGTCTTGGATATTCTTGAAAAGCGGATCTCACTCACATTTAACGGCCTGAACGAATATTATATCATCAGTATGACTATTGGTTTGATCAAAGGCAAATTATGGCCAGAGTCCGCCGCAAAATCGGACAAAGAAGCTGGAGAGCGGGTCATTAAACTGTGCGAGCTGATACAGACACATCAAGTAGCTATTCGACAAGAAATGCCATTTTCTAACGCTTGGTAAGTATGTCCGTTCGAGAGGCACTGAGTCACCTCATACTGATAAGTCATAGTGATGATGGCGGGCCATGCGGGAATCAGCTGTCAATCGATGCGAACTATCTGGGTTCTGACATTATGACCGATATCATTAGCTCGATGGTATGTCAAAAAGAGTGAAGCTTTTGTGACTTCTGCTAATGGAAACGACGTAGCTTCCACAGGACTTGGATTTTATCAACGACAATCTTGATCTCACTTTCTTCCATGCATAGCTCAGGTTATTTATTGCGGGCGAGTCTTGTCGGTTCCTCTAATACTACTAGAATAGAATTGAAAAACTACGTCTCATTCATTGGTCTATCCTCTTTCCTCTCCGCTCTAAAGTAAAGGGCGGTTATATCGTCAATTTCAGTCTCGCGACCTGGAACAGCATTGAAGAACAGGGACACTTCTATTGGTGGAAATTTGGTGAAAAACTCAATTTCATCAAAAAGGATCGGCACTCACTGTTGAATCACGTCTTTTGCTCCCGAATGATCGAATTGCATTACATGGTGGTACCTAAACTCAATGCAGTAGCATATCCGCTGTCATACCCTGAAGATGATAGGATCGCATCTGCTCATCTCGGCACATCTACTACCGAAGAGGGAAATTAAATATGATCAAATCGCGAATCAATATGACCAAACAAGAAAACAAAAAGCTATAAAATCGTGGACAGTTGCCGAATACATCCTCGAAAGTTAATGGAAATACCTTTCCCTCAGAAATCAACATGCGAAGTCTCCTCCTTTACCCTCTCCTGGCCGCTTCCGCCATGGCCGAAAAGCTTCTCTACAGAAATACCTTCAACAGCACCGACGCAATCTCAGATTGGGTAGCCGAAGGCCCCGTCAAGGCCACAGTCTCCAACAACACTCTCGAACTTGCTGCCCCGGGAGACTTTGTCTACTGGGTCCCCGAAGTCTTTCCCGAGCGCATCCGCATCACCTGGGAGTTTTCACCCATCCAAGAACCAGGCCTGGCTATCATTTTCTTCGGCGCAGCAGCAGCCAAAGACGGCGGAAGCATTTTCGACAAGGATCTCAAGCCCCGAAACGGGTCTTACCCGCAGTATCACTCCAGCGATATCCGCACGCTGCATGCTTCGTACTTTCGGCGCCGATGGCCTGAGGAGAGGGCTTTTCATCTTGCGAACTTGCGGAAGTCGCCTGGATTTCATCTTGTTGCGCAGGGGGCTGATCCACTGCCGAATGTGGAGGATACTCAAGGTGCTTATTACAAGGTTGAGGTGATTCACGATAAACGGGATGTCAAGTTTTCGATTAATGGGTTGGAATTATTTTCATGGGAGGATGTGGACCGATCGACTGGACCTGTTGTTCGTGGTGGGCGGATTGGCTTCAGACAGATGAATCCTCTTGTTGCTCGATATCGCAACTTGGAGGTATGGAAGCTTTAGAGGACAGTTTTATGGCTTCTACAATTAGGTAGACAGATACTGGTTACATACTACCTTGAACTAGAAATTCCATGTCTGACCTCTTCAAGTTGAGAATCCTCCAGAGTTGGCCTGTCTAGGCTCGCCAGCAGCTTCAAATGTCCCATTCAGCAACCTCCTCAAAGCCTGAGCAGTGCTCTGTCCGGGTGCAACCCAAGTGACATTATTTCCAATCTCCTTCAAATACGCAACCGTTGAGTTGTCATAGGCATATTCGAAAGTGACTTGTCGCGGCTCAAGCTGATCATGCAGACGAGGTGCAGCCAGAGCATCATGGACAGTCATGTTCTTCTCCAGCGCATTCAGAACAACCTGGACAGTAGCAGTGATGATGCGACTACCACCAGCAGAACCTGTCACCAACGAAACCTTCCCATCAGGTCCTTCGACAATGGTGGTGCTTATACTAGAAAGGGGGCGTTTTCCAGGTCTGATGAAGTTGGCCTCGCTGGGGATGAATCCGAAAGCGTTTGACTGTCCAGGGATACTAAAGTCGTTCATCTCGTTGTTCATTATAACGCCGGTTTCGGGGACAATGACTTGCGAACCGAAGTTGAGGTTGATTGTAGTCGTGAGGGAGATGGCAAGGCCTGAGTTGTCTATGGTAACGATGTGTGAAGTTCCGGGGGTATCCAGGCTCTCTAGACCTTTAGGGTCATAATCCTTGACTGCAAGAGCACGCCCGTCTAGTTTGGCGCGGATCTCTTGCGCGGTATCGTTGGAGTACATCTGGGCCTGATATTCGACTAGACCTTTGACAAAGGTTGGATCGCCGAGATTACTTCGCATTCCGTAGCCGAACTTAAATGCTTCATCGAGCAGATAAGCGCTGTCGTTAACTCGTCTAGGGTCACCGAGGAAGTCATAACCGTCCAGAACGTTTAAAGCAGCTGCAACGACGGCACCGCTTGAAGGTGCCGAGCCGCTGGTGATCTTTCCACCACGGTAGTTGATCTGAGACGGCTCTCGAATCGCCACGGAGTAGTTCTTCAGATCATCTGTCGTCATGATACCCTTCTTCTGCTTCAAAGTCCTGATAGTCGCATCGGCAATGGGCCCCTCGTAGAACGCACCGGCTCCCTTGGAAGCAATAGTCTCGAGCGTATCGGCATATCTCTTCCGCGTGAGCTTCTCGCCGAATTTGACTAGCCTTCCCGCAGGTGCAAAGTCAATTGCCCACGCTGGATCACTGAGCAGAAAGCTTTCGTTCTCGGCCTTGCTGTACGTCATCTTCATGTACTTGAGAGTGTCGTTGTTGACTGGAAATCCGTAGCGGGCGACGTCAATTGCGGGCTCGACGAGCTTCGACCAAGGGAGATGACCGTAGGTTTTGTGCAGGTGTTCTAGACCTCTCAATTCACCGGGTACGCCACTGGAAGGCTGTCAGTCATGGGGATACCACTGCAGGGTGTCTTGTACCTCGCTTGTCCTCCATAAATACTGGCGTTTACGTTATTCTTGAACATATTCTCCGTAGCTGCTGCAGGCGCCGTTTCGCGAAAGTCGACAAATTCGTAGGGTACGGATTCATTCTTGCCATCAGGCTTGTGAATGAGCATGAAGCCGCCGCCTCCGATACCAGAATGATACATGCCTACTGTTATCTCAGCGTCAAGCGGTCAAGGATAGCTTGGATAACTTACCGACCGTCCCCACGCAAAGAACAGTAGCGACCATCGCATCAGCTGCGTTGCCGCCCTGCCTCAGAATATTGATACCAATTGTCGAACATATCGAGCTCTCACTGGCAACAGCTCCACGACTGTTGCTGAATTGCCTGGTCTCTACTGGTTTCGCCTGAGGAGGGTACTTCACATCGCATGGATGGCCATGACTTTGCGCAATTAGGCTCAGCAGAGCAACCAAAGTTGGAAAACGAGCCATTGTTAGCAATTGACTTCAGTGTGTTTAGTTAGTCCTTGGGAGAGGCGCATCGCTCGCTTTTGTAGCTCAAGATCGCCATGACGATCGTCATCTTCAAAAAGTGCCGTTTACTCCGCTTAGATAATAGTTACTCCAACCATGGTTACATGCAGAATAGTCTCGATAAGAGGTGTAACCCGACATCGTAATCTTGCTGGTGTCCAAGGCGGGGTATTAGTCGGTAGTGATAGAGCTAAGCTATTGAAGTAGGGATCAGCAATCTCTGAGAGCTTTTAAACCTTGGTTTTTAACCAGCTTCCTAATAGAGATTTTGAGCTGAGAATTAATTAGTCATTGTGTATGATTGACAAGAGTAAGAGAGTGTATTGAGATTCCAGCGTAGCACCCATAGAGGGTCAACAATCTTTTCTGGCGCAGCATATATCAGTATAATCTGACATCTCTCTCGTCGTATTCGCCCTGTATCGCCTCGCCGTTCATAAGTCCGTGGATATAACATTCTCCTACTAACCGACGTCCATTTAGCAGTCGCTTCCCTTTTCTCAAAACAAATGGCACTGCACCGCCGTTGAGGACGTATATCTCATCACCAGATTCTGCCAGGAGCGGCACGAGACCAAGCATTCCCTTCTCCGTCTTCCCAATCTGGTACAAAGTGTAACAAGAGTATAAGGCCTTGTAATACGGAAGGCCTATAAGTGCGACAAGTTGTTCCTTGGCTTCCTCGGCAGGCGATGATAATAGCCAATTGCATAGGGTGGGCATTACATGCCATCTGGAACCTAGTCCGGATCCAAAATCTGAAGAGACGGGGCCGAATTGCTTCGTCTTGTTTGCCACCAGCATCCGCCACCATACGTCTTTAAGTGACTCGCCAGTCAAATAATAATCAGAAGCTTCTTCAAGTTCAAGTTCTGCGATAATATCATGAGATTGTTTAAGACGATATATTAGGCCATGTATGGGGCCGTGTTTGACGTGGCCACCGCCGACCCAGCTCAACTTGTCGACGAACCTTCCTCGAACTGTAAGGCAATCGTCCTTTGGGTCATCACTAACCCACGGTACGCACTGAGTATCGCCAGCAGCGGCATACAGCCCGCCACTGTTCAGGCCCAAGCTGTCGTAATCAATTTCGTCGCCCGCGGAGGTGAACTTGGTGGTCCAATCAGGGATCCAGGATGGAAACCGCGAGGATTGAATGTTCAACCGGGCTTGGTATAAGAGGTCCATACACTGGCCCCTGCGTACAAACGCTTTCCCAAAGCGTCTAACTATCTCGTCAAATGTACAAGAGTAGTCTGCTTGGAAAAGTTCGTCTTCATTCGCGCTGGACAGACCAAATACTGCGAACAAATGATCGCGAGCTCTGGTAGCTTTGCTCCTGTCACATAGCGCGAAGAGATCAAGAAGAGGTACTTCGACCCGTAGTCTCAGTTTCGGATCCATCTTTCTCGCCAAGTTGAACTCCTCTTGTTCCTCAAATACCATTGTTCCAGCATTTATGATCAACATTCGCATACTATCAGCATCTGAAACGCGTAAAGTATGTAAGAGTGCAGATCGCCGGTACTCGCACATCATGTGCATAGCTTGCGTTCCCATATGGGTTGCTGCGCCATTGAATGCGTTTGGTATATCTGGAACAACTGAGAAGGAGAAAGTCATGTATGCGTCGATCGTAGCGACGTAGAACACTGACCAACTGACCTCCCATTCACCACAGAAGATGTGGACATCCGGGGAGAGGACAAATTCCTGAATTACCCACACACGCCGAAACCACGGCCTCCCCCAGAGCTTGGCTAACGCTTTCCACACAGGATTCTCTAGGCCGGGAAGCTGATATTTCTCGAATACCTCCCTAATAGGAGGTTGGATCATTCCAACATGTCTCAATGCCTCCATTGCATGTCTTCCGTATAAGCGATAGAGGGACGAACTAGCCCTAGCAAATTGAATTAACAGGTTTCCCACCATCTCGCTTCCATCGGCTTCGCGGCCCAAATACACCAGTGTACAGCCAGCAAATGCATAGATCTCATTCATCAATGCCACCTGGCTCGCTTTCTCCGCGCTGTCTGACTGGTTGATACACACCGCATCCGCCCAGAGCACACGAGATTCTTCTTTCAACCGAAATCGATGCAATGCGTAAAACAGAGAAGGCGTGATAAGAAGAGCACCGCGCTGTGTTTCTAGTTTCTTTGTTGCATGACCATCCTCCCAAGCGTACGAAACTGCTTCATACTTTCCAACTAGATCCGAATCCAATGAAGCATGTAAGATGTCAACTCGGAGAGGGTCATCGCCAGAACCGGGGTGCAGCTCAATCAGGCGGATTTCACTACTGTCAGAGCTATTCGACAGGGCCCTGTACGTGTACTGTTCCCGGTTTGAAGCGCGAACAAAGAAAGCATAGATTGCCTTGCAGGCGGTGCGGCCGATGCGGAAGAAAACAATGACGACTTGGAAATCATTTGAGCTGCCAAGGCTACCCATCCATCGCCGGGCACGCGGGATCACATAGCGAACGAACAGGGTCCCAAGTCCGGGAATGAAGAAGGGTTCATCCCTTAGCAATACTCGCACAAGTCGCTCTCGTATCGAAGGAAAACCGAGAAAAAAGAGAATCATCATGACAGAGGCATAAGTATCGATAATGAAGCCAAAATAGGGACCCAGAAAGGGTCGGAGAAAAGGGAGCGCAAAGCCGAGGATTGACATTCTATGCTGAGCCTGGCGGTTGAGTTATATAATTTTCTCGATTTAAAACAGAATCTGAGTACTAACCTCTTGCTTTGGAGTTTTATGTGGAAAGTTACACTCTGGAGGAAGCGCAGAATAATTACTGCTATATCTCAAAGGTGTCCTAAGTTATATGGTGGAAGAAAATGGAACATGAGCCAAAGCCGAATAATGCGGGCGGTTAGTAATGTGTCGGGCCTGCAAACCCACTAATGCAAAGGGCGCATTTAGGCGCTCTCCCTCCCTAGGCCAAGACCGGATTCTGCCTTGCCGCAGCCTTTCTCAAGAGTTGCACTTTCGTGCAACGGACAAATCGAGTTGAATTGCAAATCTTGGTCCTGTGATTATTCTTGCATCAAACTTGGGCACCAGAAAGCCTTTGCTCCATTCCCCGTCATCACTCAAAGCTCTCCTAGGTCTTGTCGCTTCGCATATAGAACCAGAGTCCTCAAGTATGGAGCAAACATTAACTAACCACCAAGGCACAGGAGTCCCTGGAACTTCTGTTGACGAGAGTAGCTGTACCACTCCGGAAGGCCGACTAGAAATGCTGGTCCGGAGCTACCGTAACACGAATGATCCCGATCAATTGGAACAACTTATACAGACTGCACGAAAAGTCTTGGAGGCAACAGCCAAAGCTGATGCTAAGTTATTACACACTCTAGCTTGGGCCCTATACATGAGGTATAAGGACATCATTGACAGTTTTGGTGACCTTGAAGAAGCGACCAAGCTCGAACGCAGAGCAATCGAGGCATTACCCCCAAATTCCACAGACCGCCAGAGGTTTTCATACTGGTTAGCACTGCAGTTAGGAGACTTCTTCTACCACACGGGAAACTTGGATGACCTAGATGAAGCTATCGGATTAATCCAGGGTTCGCTGGATAATGTCCCCGATGAATCTCCGATGAAGGCCGCGCATCTGGCGAATCTTGGAGTCTTGCTGAAGGAGAAGTATTCTATGCTCGGAGATGAAGGCGACTTTGAAAGTGCCTGCGAAAGTTTAGAAACAGCGATTGCATTGTCTTCAGAAAATCAGAATACTATTGCGACATGGCTTGACAAATTAGCAGACTTGTACGATGTAAAGCATGGCAATCTAGGGAGGCTAGAGGACCTCGAGACTGTTTGTCGCCTACGAAGAGACTCGCTATCTGCAACGACGGACGACTTTGAACGAGACAAGCTAGCTCGACAGATGCAACTAGTAAGGACGCTCTACGAACTCTTTGAAGACACGCGGAGTTTGAGCGAGCTACAGGAGTCGATCACATTAACTCGAGAAACCGTGGCTGCGACGCCAGAAGACGATCCTGAGTGGTTGGATCGAATACGAAAGCTTAACGTCACCATATACATTCTGTACCACGAGATGGGCGACTTGGAGGATCTCGAAGAGGCAATTCATGTCGTGAAGCGATATCTTGGGGAAGCTAGTAAAGATCATCCTCATTGGTCAGAACAGCTCAGCAACCACTCTAATTACCTTGATTCTCTCCATAGCAGAACCGGGGACTTAGCTCATCTGGAAGAGGCTGTTGAACTTGGTAGGAAGAGCTTGAAAGACATACCAAAGAACTCTCCCAACCTTCGGATTGTTTTGGGTAATCTTTCGATAGCACTTTCGAGAAGATCGATGATAAGAGGCTCCATGGTGGACCTAGAAGAAGCTGTTTCCTATGCCAGAACTGCGTTAGATGTAACACCTGATGATCAATCGTCGAGGTACATCCAGCTGCATAACCTAGGTTCCATACTTCTGAAGAGGTTCTCGAGGAATCAAGAGAATGAATCGGATCTGAACCAAGGAATCACGTTGCTGAGGGAAGCTTTGACTCTTATCTCCAGCACTAATCCTGAGATTGAGAGCATACTATCCCGCCTGGCTTCAGCTCTTGACACGAGACACGATAAGCTAGGGTCCTCGGAAGATCTCGAAGAGGGTATCGAAGTTGCTAGGAAAGCCATTGCAGCAATGGTAAATCCGTATACTGAGCGGCCTACTTCAGTCAGTACCTTGGCAGCTCTCCTAAAGAAGCGGTTCAAAGCTGGAGGCCCCTTGGATGACATAGCTGAAGCAATCTCAATCACCCAAAAGACGTTGGAATCAATGCCTGAGGACTCTCCATTCAGGACAGACCTCTGGACCACTCTCGGAGATCTTTTCGCAGCTAGGTTCAGTAGAACATGGGTCAATAGTGACTTGGACGAGGCAGTGCGCAGCTATCGATGTGCGGTGAAACACCCTACGGGCAATACCTTGAGGCGCATAATTGCTGCAACATCCGTGATGCCGTTGTGTTTGAGCCTTCAAGAGGCTTATGATATAGGGCGGACGGCCATTGACCTTGTCCCTAGCATTGCCGCGGCTCGGTCACTCGAAACTGGTGATAGACAACATCTCCTCAGCTTTTCAAGGGGTCTCGCGGCTTCCGTGACAGGTGCTGCCATTAGGCTTAACAGGGATCCGTCCGAGGCACTGGCAATTCTAGAACAAGGACGGGGTATCCTGGGATCGTCACTGGATGATATACGAACAGATATAAAGGAGCTTCAGCAAGCGTCTCCTCAGTTAGCAGAGAGGTTCATGTGTCTTCGCGAGGAACTCGAGTCTTCTACTGGTTCGCAGTTGAGTGACGAACCCGAAGAGGACCGAGGTTTACGACGGCGCAACGCTGCTAAGAACTTCGATGGTCTTCTAGACGAGGTGCGACAAATGCCTGGATTCGAAGATTTTCTCGGTCCTCTCACCACGGACCAGATACGTGCTGCAGCTGCTTATGGTCCTATCGTGGTCATCAACAGCAGCTGGATGGGATGCGAAGGAATAGTCATTGAGCGGGAGCGTATAACATCAATGATCTTTAAAGATTTAGACGACGGCGAGTTGATGGAGCGTGCAGCGGGATTCGACCTCGGAACCCCTGATATGCTTGAATGGCTTTGGGATACTATCACGAACCGCGTTCTAGAGCTCCTCGGTTTCAAGGAGACACCATCGGATCAACAGGAATGGCCTCACATTTGGTGGATACCTACTGGGCCGTTGAGTAGGTTCCCACTTCATGCATCTGGACGACATCGAGAGCGATCTGGCAACACGGTAATGGACCGAGTGGTATCGTCATATAGTCCATCTCTGAGAGCTCTCGTTCACGGACGTCGACAACGTGAAGTTGCTACCGGGCCCAGCCATGCTCTTCTGATAGATATGGAGCATACAGATGCTCACCCTCGTCTACCACAAGCACGAGCAGAGATCAATGTGGTTAGTAAGATCTGCGAGAGTATGGCCATAAGGCCCGTTTTAAATGTTCAGAGCAAACAAGATGTGCTTTCTTGCCTACGAGACTGCAAGATATTCCATTTTGCAGGACATGGATATACCAACGGCGACGACCCTTCCAAGAGCCATCTTTGCCTAAGCGACACCAACGATCCCCTGACAGTTGGGGATATCTTGAAGTTGAACCTGCACGAAAAGTCACCTTTTCTGGCGTATCTTTCAGCATGTAGCACCGGGCATGTTCAAGATGACAAATTCATCGATGAAAGCATCCATCTCATCAGTGCATTTCAATTGGCTGGCTTTAGACACGTTATTGGGACTTTATGGAAGGTCAGGGATAAGCATTGCGTTGATGTCGCGCGAGTTACGTATGAAGCTATTAGAGAAGGGGGTATGACTGATGACTCTGTTTGTCGCGGGTTACATAAAGCCACGAGAATGTTGAGAGATTCTTGGCTTAAAATCTTGGATAAGAAGAGGGAATGGCTTGGACAGAGAGATGAGAAAGGAATGAGAGATATTGTTCCTTATGATGATGGTGAGAGGGACAGAGACGTGGAGTTTCCGGCTTATTGGGTTCCTTATGTTCACTTTGGTGTTTAAGAGATTTTTTAGAACTTTTAAATCTTGCTTGATAGTAAACCTACGGTGTATTTTCTAATCTTATGACTAACCTATAAAGTTATGATTGCTATTACCTTCTAATCGTTTAGTCGTTCGGCAGGGATCGGATGGCACGATGGGTATTTATGGATCTGCAGCGGAACGCCTGAAGCTACATGGATACGTATAGTGGGCGTTTTTGGGCGATGAGTAGGTTCACATAAGTACTGTATAAAGCGCAAAGTGCCCTTTTCTCCGGCCTCGCTTTCTTGCGCGTATGTTCTTAATGGCCGCCATTGTTATCTTCGTTGATAGAATAATTAGGCAGTGACAGGATACACATAGCAAACCCTTCTCTGGTCCATTTATAGTAACTGCAGGGATAATAATTTTGCTTTCGTAATAGTGTACTGAGGAAGCTGCTTTTGGCTACTCTGTGATAATACTGGTTACTGATCTGCTTCTTGTTTTGGGTTAGTTGTATGCCTTGCCAGAGGAGTGCATTTTGAAAAGATGAGAAAATAAGACACGGATACCAAAATCGGGTTTATAGCTAAGTACTCCGTATGCATTATTTAAATGTTATTTAGGCCATTCTCTTAATAAGTACTGGCTTTGGCTTCCCATGCACATGCAGCCCATTTTTGGGATTTGTTGTCCCTGGTCTGTCTGCGAACGAGATGGTATGATGATTGCCGAGTCTCGTACCTGTAAGTGCCGTTCTACCCGGGTCCCCTGCGTGAACCACCAATCGGCCTATTAAATCATCTAACAGAGGCTTAACTGCCGGTGAGCCAAAGCCATAGCGTCACCGTATCACGGCTTCTTCCTTCAAACCAATCACATGTTAAGCGGAGAAGGAAGATATCGGGTCCGATGACAGGTACATAAGCCTGACGCTTTGTACCTTGATAAATAAGGTACGCAAACGACACGCGACACCAGCTTCTTTTAATTTACATAAAAATTGTCAATTATTGGACAGAAATCGAGATGAACAAGACCTCTCACACTGATGAACCCTTTGAGGGCGATGACGGCTACAACCAGAGCCCGAATCCAAACTCTAGCGACTTGACCACCAACGCTGACTTCAACGGGCTCGTCAACACCCGCACTTCGCTCCAAGGCGACTCTCGTGCACTCCCAGACGCAGCGTCAAACATGTCTGGCCAGATAGCCAACAACACCGCCACTGAAACGCCAGACCATGGAAAGGCGAAGCTGCGGCTGGCTCATCGGTCACTCGACCATGGCCAGCCCTCAGGCGGTCTGCGCTCAGCACCCGCCAACCCCCCGCCAGCACCAGCTGGTTCCGCCGACAACGGCACGCCATTTCAGCGTCTCAAAGACACCCTCACCAAAATTGGATCTTTTATTGGGCCTGGGTTCATGATTTCGGTTGCGTATATTGACCCGGGCAATTACTCGACCGACATCGCTGCAGGAGCTTCTTATCGCTTTCGACTCCTGTTTATTGTCTTGCTTTCGAATATATTCGCGGTCTTTCTGCAGAGCTTGGCGATAAAGCTGGGGACTGTGAGTGGACTTAATCTTGCACAGGCTTGCCGGGCGTTTTTGCCGCGGTGGTTGAATTACATCTTATATGTCTTTGCTGAGGCGGCTATCATTGCTACTGACATCGCAGAGGTAAATCCCCTGCCATTTTCCATATTTGCGTTCAAGTACTGACTTAATAGGTCATCGGATTTGCGATTGCCTTGAACCTTCTGGTCCCCAAGATCCCGCTGGTTGCAGGATGTGCCATTTCCATTCTCGATGTCATGGTCCTCCTCATCTTCTACCGCCCTGAAGGATCTATGAAGGGTTTACGGTACTTCGAAATGTTCATCATGTGTCTCGTCCTCGGCGTAGTTATTTGCTTCTGTATTCAGCTATCTTTGATCAAAGATACCACCCCTGGGGAGGTCTTTCAAGGTTATCTGCCGTCAAAGTATCTCATCGAGTCTGAAGCGTGAGTTCTGAATCCTTTTGGTTTGTTGCGTCCACTCTAATACCTATCCAGCATTTACCAGGCCTGTGGCATTCTTGGCGCGACGGTCATGCCTCATAGTCTGTATCTTGGATCCGGCATTGTTCAACCCCGCCTACGTGAGTACGATGAACGGAGCGCTCTGTTGCCTCGTCAAGTCACTTCAGAACCCTCCGTTGTCGACAACAGCATCGACAAAGGCTACTACGTTCCCTCTGAAAAGGCAATCAAGCACTCGCTCAAGCTTTCGATTCTCGACCTTTCTGTTTCTCTCTTCACGTTCGCGCTTTTTGTCAACTCAGCTATCCTCATTGTTGCAGGTGCTTCACTGTATAACAATCCAAATGCTCTCGATGCAGATATCTTTGGCATTCACAAATTACTTTCCAAGACTATTTCACCCACCGCAGGCACTATATTCGCCCTAGCACTCTTGCTCTCAGGAGTTTCGGCTGGAATCGTTTGCACCATTGCTGGTCAGATGGTTAGCGAAGGCGCCTTAAACTGGAACGTTAAACCATGGCTACGCCGTCTTATAACTCGCAGTATTAGTATTACCCCAAGCATCATCATCGCAGGAGCTGTCGGGCGTGAGGGCCTCAACGCAGCACTCAATGGGTCGCAGGTGGCTCTCAGCATTATCCTACCATTCGTAACCGCACCTCTTATTTACTTCACGTGCCGTGATAAATACATGACGGTCCAAACAGGCAGTGCGCGCTGGCGTACTGGTGACATGGATGATGAGACAGATGCAGAGGGGAGAATCGAAGATGGAGATGGACTCCGAGGTCAAGGCGTCAAGATGACTAACTCGTGGTTTACTATGATTTTGGCCATTCTGATCTGGCTTTTCATGGCCATCATGAACGTGGCGAACCTTGTATTCCTAGGCAACTAGGGGATCCTTCAAGACACAGTCGCTTGGTGAGAAGCAACTATGTCAACTCGTTTTTGGCAGGGTGGAGCTCGTCCATGGAGTCTTGAAAGATATACCAGAGGAGGCTCAGTCTGGAAAATGCTGGATTGACCGCCTGATCAAGATTATGTTGAACTATTCACCATATTATTTATCAAAATTCCAAGGAATCTGTCAACAACTTGTCTACCTGCATCTGATACTGCACTAACCTGATCTAATTATTGCATAAACAATATCTTTGCTGCATGTTGTTATTTCTCATCCATATATACCCATTCGAGAAAGGAATGACATATTTTATTCCTCGAGATGAAGGGATCAAAGATGGACAGTTCCCGGCTTATTGGGTTTCTTATGTTCACTTTGATGTTTGAGAGACTCTTTCCTCCAATTTTGGAATCGTTGTGTTGATGCCTTGTGTCAGAGCTAGAAATACTGCTCATGCTCCAATACTTGGTCATGTTGTGCTGAGCCACAATTAACATGTCGGCTATACACATAGGAACCAGACATGTCCCAGCAACTCTCGAGCCACCGGTTATCACATAGGTGTCCCGCCTCCTCCGCTTCTCCCCAGCCAACCACGCCGAGTCCTTTGCCTTGGCTTAAGAGTAGTATCCGTTGGCCTGGTACAGCTGACCGTTGTACTCCCAAGTTCCACTTAGCTGGTGAGTCCCCTTGACGCACTGGTTGATGATGTTCCTATGACAGTTAGACAAACTCCGTAAAGGATCTTAATTTACATACTCCGTGGCGTCCTAAACAAGAAATGTTAGCAGCGCTGAAATATTGATCATTGCGGGGGGTACATACCCAGCAGTCCTTAAATCCCTTCTTTCCACCAGTGTTCTTGCGGCTCAGTGCGACGTTGACAGTGATAGAGCCTATTCCTTTGAGGGTCTTCGAGCCAGTGGTGGTGCAGCCCTGCTGGTAAGTGCAGTCAGAGTTGCTGCACATTTTCTGGCGAGCATCCCAGTATGCCTGCTCAAACCTCTCGATACCCATGATAAGTTAGACAGGTCAAAAGACGCTTCAGTACCAACGAACAAAGGCAAAGAACACTTACCATCTTGTCTGTTACCGAAGCAGTCTGCCGCCAGGGCGGAAGAAGCGAAAAGCGCGAGGGCGGAGAGATTGATCAGCTGCATGTTGTATGGCTTTGTTTGAAGGTCCTGTAAGATTAAGATGAAGATACTTGATGCTATGGAAAGGAAAGCAGGAGAACTTCAGCTGGTTTTATAGTTATCTGCTGCCGATTCCGGCCTCCATGTGTATATATTATGCATCCTCGGCTGATACGACCTACGACCTATTATTGGTTCATATGCATCAAGCGGTGAGATTGTCTTTCAGCCCAAGAAGCAAATAAGATTACAATTATATTTTCAGCTTACTCATGTTACGGAAACGTACAGCTGCGCTCTGGTCACCTAGTGTCAGCGGAGACCTTTCAGCGTGTGACTTTCCAAGCTAAGTAATTGCTCGTGCATTTGAGTCCGGCATCTCAGTAGGGATTGGTCTATGCTTTGACTGTTGTAACTGTGTTTTGAGTCTCTGATTCGACAAGCATCCACCGTGGTCATCAATACGAATGGAGCCCGATGACACAGCACTAAAGCCCCTGACGCTTTGATACTTCTATTCTTTGTAGCTAGTACGCATAAGTGAAAGTTTTATGCATACTTTACAGCGAATCAATGTGTTACGTGTGTGCCTTCACTGACAAGCGCCTAAGGGCAGCAGATTAGCCTAGCCGTGAGAGGCACCCGGATGAGTTACTTTTTATGCCAATCACAACCCATTATACTAAATACGATTGTCAAGAATAATACAAAGTCGTCATTGTGATCCCCGGCTGCTAAAATGCAACATCCCAAGGCGACATATTTCTGGTTCACAAAACTAAAGCGGTAAGCGTGAATCGTTCTGCGGTAGATGCTATCTTGTGATTCACGAGCCTTTGTTTGATATAAAAACTAGCCATCTGTTTTATTATATCTTCTCCTACTTGTTTCGTACAGTATCTAGACATAATCTAGCTCAAAATTGCCAGTTCCTTTATATAATAGCAAGACAGCCGTACTATATAGCAGGTAACAGAAATTCCCACAGGATGAGCAAATCACCCAAAGCCTATTCCTGGGAGCACAAAATCCCAAGAGGTCTAGTAAAAGATGGCGTTGTCTTACACAATGCCCTGTCCGAGATATACGGCTCTGGTAACTTTGCTTACGAAGAGGTCGGTGCGAACATTGTTCTTACTGCTTTTCTCGAAGAGCCTAAGGATTTGTTGACCCAGCTGGTGAAGAAGAAGGCTATTAACAGGTTTGTCTTGTAAGCTTCGGACATTGCTTGGGTTTCTTAACCACTTCTCTTATACTTAGCCCGGAGCCGGAAAAGAAAGAGTGATCCTGTAGCGCCAGTTTGTTGAACGCTACTTACATATTAATTCGACTCTTGGTTAAGTAGGCCAGAATTAACTATTAAGAACTTCCATTTCACTGAAATGGATGGTGTTTATTCTGTCCTGTATGTAATTCATGCTACAGACTATAGCAATACTGGCAATTCGAATGTGAAACGTGTACTGCAATAATGATAGAAATAAGTTGACGTACTATACTACATTTACTACTAAATACAGACAATAGAACTTTTTGCCTTGCCAGCCTTATCATGGACAACACCAGCCTACCAATACTCTATCAAGTCTATGGAACTGGTCCAGCCTTCCTTATTATCGGCCATTCCCACTTCTCTAGATACCTGCAAATCTTCCCGTTAGAGCTAAAAAAAGAAAGTGTAAATACGACACTTACGATATGATGGCAAAATAAGCATGTGTTTCAGCCGTCCAGGTCGCAACTGATGGGCCCATCGTTCCGAGCGTACCGGCCACATAAGCGCCATCTTTCGAGAATTTACCTTTCGATGTTAGATGTTTGGTCTTTCGAACTCCGTGGCCTCTTACCTACCTGCATTTTCATTGCCAGTTTGATCTTTGTTGAGATTGGTGCAAAATCTGAAGCCAACTGTGGAGGATTTAGAATCTGACTATAAACCACTTGATGACAAGCTCTTGTAGTATGACACCTACAAACAACCTGCTGGGGCAGATCTCTTCCATCAGCAGTCTGAGGCTCGCGTACTAATTTCCCTCGATCTCCTGTCCATAAGAGACATCCGTTAGTATCAACGGCTTGCTGGTCTGGCACTGCAGCAGATATTATCAGCATGCGCAGGACTGGCTAAGTTGTTCAAGATGGTAACCTACACCTTTTCAATTCATTTCCATCCACCTTTGAGCCATAGTAGTGCGCAAACTCGTGGAGCATGACACGGACGAGAGATTGCCTACCAAAATGGGCTTTATCAAGATCCGTGTCTGCTACCACCTCACTGCCATCGCGCACTGGCCACTTCTCAACGTCGAATTGGAGGGTACCATCACAAATTGTAATCAAGTCTTGGCTTATGAGTGTGAAACCGAGTTTGCCTGTGCACAAGTCGGGATTTCTGTTCCCAGGTGTCGCTGCGAGATAGCGGTTCCCGCGGATGAAAGCGCCACCGTATTGCGCGGCGTCTGGGAAAACCTCTGCAACTTTTTTAGACTTGTCATACTTATCTGGAGTATTTTAATCGAAGAATTCCCAATTCCTGGTATCACCACACAATAGTAGAGGTTTACTATGCTGGTTTTGGTCCTTCAGTTTGCCAGAGTATCCATTTTCTGGGACGGTCTTCCCTTTCACGAGGGCTTGATACATTCGATCGTAGGTATCTAAGTAGCTATATCAGTATTGATTGGGGCTCTGAAGAGCACTATATTCTCTCATTCGACTTACAGAGGACCTGGCTGAAGTGCTGCTCGCCTGGGTCATAACCGTTCTCGATAAACGCATCGCCAGATTGGAGGCCAAAAAGGCTAGCCAGGTTCCGTGCGATGCGGTCCCAATTTGGTTCTCCCCAGCGGGTTGCAGGTCGCGGCTGCTGCACGTGAGCGAGGTCATTTGTGACTTTGGTGAGGAGCTCGACGATCTCTGAATGGGCATCTTCGAGCTTCTCAAGCCTTGCACCATCGCAGCTATCATCAATCTCCCATGAGTCAGAGAGTTTGGGCTTAGCAGCAACTGCAGAGGTAACCAAGCAAAAGATAAGAGGCAATGAAGACTTCATCATGATCGGCCTAAAGAACAGGGTTCTTAGGAAAGATGGATTTGTGCCTTGGATAGGGAGATCCTAAGAAAACGGGTAACGGAGGCCGTGAAGATGTAAGGATTTGAAAGAGAGTAGCAAATTCGATAAATAGAAGTTGTAACGATCGAATATGAGGTCTTATCATGACACAAATACTTCAAATTAGTTCAGTCTCCAAGAAGAAATTGCCGTCTCTATTTTAAAACGAAATGACATTCAAGCATCCCCTAGAATCAACCCTCGTGCAGCACAAACGAGGCTCAATTGCATGAGGCATTTTCGAATCAGGTCATAAATCATAATATGCTCAACATCTATTTCCATGGAACACAAAAAGTGAAAATAATGGGACGACGGCTGTATGTCAGCCTTGGCTGCTAGTTGTTGAACAATCCTGAATGTGACAGTATCACACCCAACCCAATCGGAACCGTATGTTAACTACAGCTATTCAGCTGCCTAACGATGAGCGCTGGATGAAACGTTAGTGCTCGGAATATTGGGGGCGGCCCGAGGCTTGGAAGACTGTATAGCCCCCTGGTGTTGGCTTGGCATATGCACATCATCAGGGGTTTTGAATCAGATCAAAGCTGAAGTTTGGGTCTGGCTGTTCTCCACATAGCTGTTTATGGACAGTTATACGTGCCATGTGAGTAAGTTGTAGATTGGCTGTTATATGGCTACTCTCTTAGATTTTGTCTTTATTGTTTAGTTCTTGAAGCTTATCATGAGATTTAATTATGTAGTCTGATGAGAGAAGCCCCGAGGAGCAATAAGATAAAAAGTCCTCGTAGCTTAGGCTAAGTTACCTTAGTCATTTTATTGTTTCTTTTCTCCGCTACAGAAGAATAATACACCGAACACTTTTCCATTCTTAGAGTCTATGAACTATCATGAAACCGGGAAACTTTTTCCTGTATTTTTTGGACCCCAAAAGCAACCAACAAACAGACCCCACTGATAGCTTGTCGTGGGTCACGTCCGAGGCCCTTCCAGGACAAGATCCATCTATAGATCTGTGCCGCATGTTGTACAACCCACGTCCCTGCTTGGCTTCATAATTCATGACAATGCTACCTGAACGTTGAACGATCAAACCCGAGCTGGCACGTCATTGCGGGATATAGTTGCTATTCTCTTGTTTATCTTAATTTCACCTGCAGCGGTTGTTGCATGCCAAGATGTCTTTTGGTGCTGTTCATTTTTGGGGGCCGCTCCTCGCATGATACTCTCCATGATTCGAAACTTCCGGTTCCCGCGGTATACCTAAAATAGTAACATGCCAGGTAGCCATGGTAAGTATTGTAATATCAAGCCTATACAATCCCTTCGTCTTCCTTTCTATTCTCTCTTCATTCATCACATCTTCGCTTCTCTCTACCACTCTCTTACGACAATGAAGTCCTCGGCGTTACAAATTCTGGCCCTGGCATCTTTTGCGCCGTGTCTTATCTCTTCTCAAGATGCTCCTCCCCCACCCGAGGATCCTGCGAGCACGTCGCTTGTGTTTGTGACCAACGGCCCCCCAAGGCCTGCTATACCGTTGCCTGGAGACTCGGCAAGTTCTGTGGCAGACATTCCTGGGAATGATGAGCCAAGCCCAACCTCTCTTCCAGTAACTTTTACCTCAGAAGTTGCCGATCCCAAGTCAACTGTTGAAGATGATGGGCCGCCTGTGACAGCTGCTCCTGGAACGGAAACAGAAGGAAAACAAGCGACTGTCACAGGAAGTGATGACGAGGTCATAACTTGGAGTGCGGTCCGAGACCCTGAGCATACAGGCAACACCAAAACAATAACTCAGACTGATGATGACGGAGCTACTGTCCCCATATTCCCTGGAGGTTGGAAGTGGATCCGAGTTGACGGTCTCAAAGGTGGACCATTGCCGACCGGCAATCCCAAGCCAATAGACACTGGTAAAGATGACCCCGAGGATGATGACAAAGACGAGGACGACGACGATGATGATGATGATGATGACGAGGAGGAGTGCACTACCACTACTCCACCAAAATGCACTTTGACTCTCTCGTACTACACAGGTGAAGACGGCGAGGGAACGAGGTAAGAAATCCATCGCCTTCCCGAACATACTTTTGTATATAACTGACGGTTACTTCTCGCAGCACCCGCATCGGTAGTTGTGCCCCAGTCACAGGATGTGTTTCCGGCGAACAAAGCACAACAACTACTACAATTGCCTCGGATGTCCCTCGCATTACCGGTGTGTTGGAGAAAGATAACTCCGGAAGGGAGGATGTTGATCTAGGCCCCATGGATGAAGATACCGTGAAGTACTTTGCGGAAATGTTCAAGAAATGGGGCATATCAGGCAACAACACAAAGGCTGAGCCACCTAAGCCCTCTTGCGATATGTATGCCTATGGAGCTGATGCTGACTGCATGGAGTTATTTTCAGCGTCCTTCTGCGATACTGTGGAAGAGGGTGATAACGAGGCTGTTTCAAGGAACCTCACCTACCAGGATGTTGCGGGAGATTCCAAGAGGGCCGTCGCCACCGGAGCAGAGAGAAGAAGCCTTTGGCGTCGACAGTCGAAATGCTTGTCCCATGAATTCGACTTTGAATGGACTCGCGGCGATGGCTCCTGTGACCTCTCTTGCTCCAAAGCATACTCACAGCTTCAAAGCCAGTGTCATAGGTCACTTTGGTTTGCTGGGTTAGCTACAAAGGGTAGCATAGACGTCGGCTGTGGGACCTACAGCTATCGCGTCTCCAAGAAGGCCGACTCTGCCAGCACCACGTTACCTTCAACTACTTCTAAGGCCAGGACAAAGACAGTAGAGCCAAAGCCCACAACGACGGACGTAAAGTTCGAGATCCGCAATCTGCAATGCAATAACGAGGATGACTTTCAGGGCCATGCCGACATCTCAAGCGGCGCTGCTTATGATGTGATTTTTGACGCGTGCACACACTCGGACCAATAGAATTTATACATGACGCCTGGCTCGGAACCGTATGTGAAGGAATTCAAGGACACCGACAGTCACAAACACCGTGTGACTTGGTCTTGGGTCGACGGGTGCAGTATGAAGAACGACAAGGTCAACGTCTTGGACCCGCTCGATGAAGGGTTACTGTCGAGAGGCGTTATGCGCTGCGTTATGGTCCTCATAGATGCTTGGTTTGGTTGTGAGTATAAAACGAGATCGATGCAGTACCTTTCGGAGTTCTAATCTACTTCATAGGCGAAGGCGATAACGGTGGCGTGGGAGGTTCAGAAGATGTCGGTTGTGTTCGGTACAAGCTAGACTCTGGTATATGAGTCGATAAGGGATAAAGTGAGGTGTATTGGAGGAGGTATCGTAAATGGTGGTTTCAATGAACGGCAGAGCTGTTTGTCTTGAACCGATCCCCAGGGTGCAAGAAGATTTCTGACGTTAAATTAAGGTGCTCAAAGTACTTGGTCTAAGATCCTCTAAATCTACCTATACTAAATTACCTATGCTGAGTTCACCTAAGGCTTTTTATCACCTAGGACAGAGGTCCAAAGTTTTATTGCATCCCCTTGCCGATCAACGTCTTTGCGTGGTAAACGGTCATATCCATGTCAGCTCTGTGTCTACCAGTAGATTAATAGTACTGGTTGCCCACTAAGCCATTTCTTGTCATTTTATTACCTGCTGCATGTGCCTAAGGGAAGAATCATAGATGCCATATCAAACAACCAACAACTAAAACATCAGTGGTGTGCGAGAGAGAAACTACCTACGGGCCATTTATTAGTAGACTTTGGTGGGTGGCGTTTGAACTGGAGCCTGTGCCAGTTGTGAGGGACAGCCCTACAGCAGCCTAATCGCCCAGTAACCTTAATTAACCTTCGCCCCGCCTCTTTTATTATAGCTTCCACCCACCATCCATCACCCAACATTTTCCATTCTTCATTCCTAGCCTACCCTGCTCAAGACGCAAGAAAACTTCAGTCTAGAAGTTTAGGTGCAAGGAATAGCGACCTCCCTAGTCTAAGATCTAGTGAATTCTCATGTAAGTTGGCCCAAGTCTCTTTGCCATTTAGGTATAAGGTCCTAACCTCTCACCTGACCTCAGCCCTGCAAAGATGGCCAGAACTCGACTCCTCCAAAAGGCCACAACGGACTACTTTTCAAAACTCCCTCCCGAGATCTTGCGTACTATATTTACATATTTCTGCCCTCACTGTTGCAACGAGTATCAGTGGCCTTTTGGAGCCCCGCCGGAGTCAAATAGAGTTGAAAACAATACGACTCTCTACGGTCTATGCCTGGTCTCTCGGTGTTTCCGTCCCTTTGCCCAAGAAGTATTACACCATTCCTTCGATCCTCATCATACAGTATGGGATGCTCTAAATTCGTGGGAGAGACGGCTCGAACCATTTCTACAGACCATCGCTTCACGCCCAGACTTGGCCCGCTCTGTCAAAACGGTCTTTCTGAAAAACCGCTTGCTCGAATCACTTGACTTTGATCACAGCCGAAAAGCTTTCGATGCTTGTGCTCGTGTCTTTGGAAGCAGCGCCATAGAAGTCTATGAGAAAACCGTCAACACTCACGCTTCTGCGGCCAGAAAATCGTTTTTTCGAGGGACACATCCTCCGAAAAGCATGAGGCCCCAAGACTTTATCCCCATAGTCGCAGGCCAACTTCTTTCCATTCTGGTGGCTATCCTCCCGAGCCTGGGTCACATTAGTATTGAAAAGTACGGCCGGTGGCAGATCGATGTATCACCTCCTACTCTCGGCATTCTGGGCGTGAGCTCCATTCCTCTCAAGACACTTGAGACTGATTCTACTCTCCCAAATTTACTTGCTCGGGCGCCAGAACTCGAGACCTTGGTGACTTCCACGTCAGAGAAGTTTCCGAATATGCCCTGCCTAAGGAACCTTCACATTCGATCCGACCACGCCGTTCCCGGCCCTGTCATAGAGCACATTCTATCAGCATGTACTGGTACTCTATCCACATTCTCTTACACTTCATTCGACTCCGACATCGTGGGCCTTGTAAACCTCCTCGACAAGCCCAGGTTTCACGCCAGCCTTGAGACTCTGCACCTTGACATGCTAAACACCAGTAGCCAAGGAGATCATAGAATGCCCAGCTTGAAGCAATTCGCCCAACTCAAGAGACTCTTCCTCCCCACATACCTTCTTTACGGCACGGAATACCCCACCTGTTGCCCGGGGAAGTGCAAGGTCAAGTCTCTTTTCGACATCCTTCCGTCTAGCATCATCTCTCTTGATCTCGCGGAACGGACGCAGACGCCAAATGACCTTATGTATGACGATCTGCTGATCTTATCCCAGGATGTAGCTTTCGCCTTCCCGCAGCTAAAAGAAATTCGAAGTAATGCTGATCATGTCTACGATGATTACCCTGAGACTTTGTTCAAGAAGGTTGGGGTCGACCTCATACATCAGGATCTGACCATGTGTTGCTGGATAGACACAGTTTGGGGGAACATCGGCTCGTGGGATGATTATCACTATGGTAGATATTAGGGTTTCAGTAGCTAATGCCTTTGCCTAGTGAACTCTCAGATGAAGATTTGTGAAACAGCCTAGTTAGAAGTATTCAGAGTACCTAGACATAGGTGGAAATTTTCTTGGCAGCATAAACACTCCATCTTTCACTGGTACATCAAAATGGATGCAAGAAAGCTCATGTTTGTACTGCGATAAGGTTGTCGGTAGTTAAAAGAGGCTTT
Source organism: Fusarium tupiense (assembly GCA_013364945.1). Taxonomy (NCBI): domain Eukaryota; kingdom Fungi; phylum Ascomycota; class Sordariomycetes; order Hypocreales; family Nectriaceae; genus Fusarium; species Fusarium tupiense. Next base: position 34,674 of record JABEEO010000536.1, on the reverse strand, counting down.
AGCCCCCAGCGCACAAAGATAAAGAATACCAACAAACGCAGACAGGCAAAATACTTATTGCCCTTACTGTTACCTAAGATCTTGTTTTTAGCTAAAAGGTTAGTATCCCGATGACTGACTCTAGAGGTATATAAATAAGTGCTGCTGCTCTTCCGTAAAGATGATCAGGCTCAAGCTCATGTTTATACCTCCTTTGATCAATACTCTTGCCTCGCTGTATTGATTATCTTTCAGAACAAGCTGCTTTCATATGAGTTCTTCGATATATGATGCTTTTGGAGACCAGGCTCGACAGCTTGACTTTCTAAGTCTTCAAGGTCTGACAACGACATGTTACATGTACATACAACTCTTGAACCTACAAAGGGGCAGACATCTCGAAGCTCATATCGTAGTTGAAAAAGAAATCACCCGGTAAGTCAGGGAAGAAAGCATCAACCCCTGAAACACCCGATATCCCCGCATCAACATTCTGATCCATCTCAACCCCCAACGGCGGGCCCATGTCCCCCGGGATCTCCAACTTGAGCGTCTGCGCCATCCTCTCAAGCCCTCCGGTCATGAGGTTCGCCAAATGCCACTTCCCAGCTGGTTGTGACCTAAACTGCTGAACCAACCCCATGATTAGTTCGTACACTTTATCTCGCTCGATGAGATCATGGTATTTTGTCGCGACTTTGGTTAAAAACATGGAGGCGAATGCCGTCATGGAGTGAACGTATGATGGCATTCCGACGATACCGAGGGCTACGTCTGGGTCGTTGACGAATTTGTCGATGATTGTTGTTGCTGCTGTTATGCCGTTCAGGGCACAGTCGAGGAAGTAGTGAGGTATATGTTCGTCTTTGGAGAGGCCTCGGAATACGTGAGAGTATAGGTACAGTTGGGCGAAGTTGTAGTGGAGGATAATGCCTTTTCTTGGAAAGCCACCGATGCCAGGCCAGCGTTCTGATATACGTTAGCTCCGATATTCTGACGTATTGAGTGAGTTGAGTGAGCTACCTTGTACTTGATCTGTCCAGAAGGCAAACCACTGATCAAGTTGTATCCTAAAATGCGAAATATGGTTCAAATGCAGCCTTGGTATCGGCTTCCCCTTATTCGCAGTAAACAACTCCCGAATACTCCTCAAAATACTCACAACAGTCACTTGACTCAACAGCCTTCTATCCTCCTCATGCGAAACAGCGCAATGCAAGAAATCCGTCGCGCCCTGCGTCGAAGGATCTTCCTGCACTATCGAAGGTCTCCCATACTGCGTCGCGAGCTGCTGGTCGCAAACACAAAGTATGTACCAGATTCTCGCACACTGCGCGTCCTCGGTACTAGATTTTTCAATCGCTCTGTCGTAGCTGTTGTGAAGGTCGAATTCAGCTGCTCTTCGTATCGCATGGCCTGATAGCATCCATGATAAGTCGCTAAGCCAGTAGCACCCGATACACAGGGCGCGGAGATAATCGCGACTTAGCCGTCTTTCGAATATTGACGTCTCGAAGAGTCTGCGGAATTCGGAGCTTATCACGGGGTAGATGTAATCTGCTGTTGAGTCGTGGAGAGCTGCTACTGTCAGGACTGCTACGAGAAGAAATTGGCTCTTCTGTCGACACTCTTGCATCGTTTCGTATGGACAGCCTATAAGGTAGATATAAGGATCAAGACGTTTTCTGTAAAAGTTGAAAAGTCGTTCTGCGTCGGCTAAGGATATGAGACGTTTCGTTATCACATCTTCCATGCCTGGATTCTGCTGCGAATTCATGTCATCCGGTGATCGAAGAGCGCGTAGTTTCGTGAGGGTATATAGTGAGTGAATAGGCGCATAGGGAACATCATCGTCTTCTGGCATAAGCTTTGGCGAGTTGTCGCGTGAGGGGACGTGGTGGCCTTTGTTTGACAGGCTTGGCGATTCGTCTTTTGGACCTTCTGCTGATCCAGAGAATGAGCGGAGTGGTGGTAAGTCCAGGTCAAGTCTCCCGGCGACTTGTTTGAGGAAATTGTGCATGTCAGAGAGGTCTGAAACCACGTCTTGAGTGAATCTTAAGACTATTAGTAAGAGGAATTATCATAGATGAGGAGTTACTGTACTGTGACTTCTCATCGAGAATCGTCTGTAGATTCTTCCCCAATACACAACCAAGTCCCTTCTCTGCACATCGTCGACAAGGCGGTCCATTCTCGTCAATCAAACATTTAATCTACTCATCATCAGCAACACTCCATCACACCACTTGCACTCCATACCTTCTGTCTTCGACACGCCGTACAAGCCTTGACCTTCCTCGAGATCTGCGGCGGGAACTGATTCTCACCATTCTCAGCCTCGGACCAGCTTCGTTTCGACATCTTGGCGGGCCGTGTCGTCAATTCCGACTCCATCTAAGTTGAAGAGTAATGTTTGGCGTCTGGTTGGTGCGTGCCGAATCTGGGGAAGTTGGAACTAGGCTAGGTTCTGCGGGGTTTATATAATCCGGGGCGGCGTGCTTCCGAGGTCCGAAACCAAGCATAATCTCCTTTCCGAGAAGGTCGCTTTGGTGATATCGGGGAGCTCGGGGGGACTACCCACCGATTTTATGCATCCGGGGCGGGTCGATAGGTGATGCGGCGTGGTACAGGCGGACCAGATCCACTTTTGCCGGTTACAATGGATTTGTGCTTTGCTTCACTCGATATACGCTGGGCTGAGGCATTTGTAGGCGGAAGACTTATTTCCATTCACTACTTATTTCCGAGCATCTAGTTGTTGCCTTGGAGATATCTAGGCTTATCTGGGTCAAATCCGACGAGACAATTGACCGTCTCGTTACCCTCACCACTATCATTGATCTGATCGCCCTTGGGCCCACGCCACTTCCCTGTCAACTTGATATACCCATCCAAAGCATTGTTCAATGTATGTCCAACTTCAAGAGCCTCAGCTGCGCGAGTATGAGAATAGTACGTCAACAGGCTCTGAGCCGCCTTTCGCTCTCCCTGCTTGATCATGGTCAAGGCTGTCTTTTCAACCCAACCTTCAACCTGGACGCGAGATGCGCTCTCAAAATTCTCAAACATCTCCGTCACGATGGGATGGTATTTGTTGGGGTCTGAGCACATGTAATACAACACGCGCTTGAAGATGCGGCCAGCAAACTCGGAAGCTTCTTGTAGTTGATAGTCTGGGTTGAGGAAGCTACTTGAGGCGCCGGTCGTCAAATATCGATGTTCGCCAAACTCTGGAGGGACGGACTTGACGCCAAGCCACCATGGGACGAAGGGTGCAGCGACAGAAGTGGCCGGGGCGTTCCAAATTCGCAGCATATCTCGGTCGATTCCATCGTGTAGGCTGACAACTTGTCCGTAACCGGCTTCGTCATCTGCTATGCGAGGATCGCGCACTCTCTGCATCATCTTGGCTTCAGTCACAGGAACCATCGCAAGAGTGGCGTTTTCTAAAGCAGCCTGCGACATGAATTTGTAGCCTCCATCACGGGCCTTGTATCGAGGATCCTGAGGACCATACACGTCAAAGATGTTGAACGGTTTGCCGGAAGTGTTGTTCCACCAGCCCTGCTCAACAGCGAATGACACAATGTTGTCTGAGCCAGCATAATCGGGGTTGTTCTTGAAGTCGGTAGGAAAATCCTCGATGTAACCTGGGTAGAGGACCTTGACATCGTTTGGACCAAGACGCTGAGCAGCCCAGAGCTTCTTGCCCCCAGCCATCTCCCAAACAACCCAGCCCTCGTCCTTATCAGCAATGAGGTGAGAGTTACCGCCATATGTCGCTTCGCCGTACTTCGCCATCAAGTCTCCAATGATTTCAATGCCTTCACGAGCACTGCTAGCTCTCTCCATAACAATACGAGCAAAGTCGCTGTACTGTACACCACGCTGAGGATTCGGCGTCATCTCCAGCAACTCATCCCGATTATCAGCCCAGACATCACGAACCGCCACACCCTTCTCATTCAAGCCTCCATTCGTCAACGGCGCAGGGAAACCCTCAAAGTCAGAGTACTCCATACTCATGTATCGAAACGTATGGTTCACTTGCGGAATCTGAATGAGCTCTCCAGGATACACAGCATCTTTGGTGACGCCAACAGTAATTGTCGAGTTGGGAGGATGGTCACGCGCCGGGAAGAGCTGAAGCCAATGGCTAGATACTTCTTCTCCAGTGCCTCCGACGATGACACTCCCATCTTGAGTGAGGTTCTTGCCAACGTAGAAGGCATAGCTCGCTGAGGCCGGACAGGCCAGCCAAAGCGTAGCCGCAATCGTAGCGTAGTTGAACATGATTATTGCCGTGAGAAAAGGCACGATGAGGAAAAGAGCGCACGAGTAGTATCGTGGTTTACAAGTGTATCTATAGCTTCATGGTCTGCACGTGATCGCTGCTCAATTACTCAGTAGGGAAGCATGAAGCCGGTATTAGCTTGAACACTGTCCGTAAACCGGCTTGGCGTGATGGAGTAATGCTGGGTTCATGCTGGGAATTTGAATGGTAGGATTGAGCTAAAGGATGGAATTGTAGAGTACTCCATATGATTGAGCTAAATAAATGGTGGAAATGGAGAGGCTGACCACCGTTGTTATCTCGGGGTATAATGAATAACCTGGGGCAGAACTGCTGGAGGAATAAGCTTAACATCGGCAAACTTCTACTGAGCGTCATTTCGCCGACGACTGTGTTATCATTCGGCGTACAGATCAGAATGCGATCTTCAAGCTTCCAATACAAATTCAAGGCAATGAACACTTGGGTATAAGGTAGAAATGATTGAATAAGTATTTATTCGTAAAGCAAAAACTCCAAATGGCTTATAAATATGCCTTAATTAAATGCGCCGCCCATCATGAATCATTCGTTCCCTTTGTCCAGCAAAGTAAGGTATTTATGCGAAAACAGACTCAAGAACCAGCTCGAAATATCTCGATCGAGGTTGAGGTTGAGTTCGTTGTGTAGGTTGCGCCCGAATTGTCGTGTCCCGGTTGTATTGACGGCTCAGCGAGCGGCCAGCAACTGTAGCGCCTCCAACAGTCAAGACGATGGGGAGGACCCTTCATGGCTTGTTAGTATAAAACAAGCGATTGGTAAAGGTGGAGATACTGACTTGGGAGCGATGTGGGCGGAAGTGGCAGCGGGAAGCATTTTGATGGTTGTTATGCTTAATTGTAGTGGTTTTTGTTCAAGCGTGGATTGTAAAGTGTCTTGTTTGGTCGTGTTCTCAATTGTGAGTGCTGATGATGAGGTATTGGACTGGAAATGAACGAACATTATATAATTATCGACAAAATGCTGTTTGTCCTCGTTTTGAGTCCTTGGCTTTGCAGCATCACACGTTATGACTGCCAGTGGTTCGATGATCACCATTTGGTGTGCCGTGACAATGACAAGAGCCGGGCCACCCATGTCGGGCATTATCGGGGCCCGTAACTTGACCCCAGACTCGAACCCTGGAGAAATACCCCGTAGCTTCGGCACAATTACAATGCCGTTGTGATACAATTCTGAAAACACCATAATTGTTTCTAGAGTACGATATCGACTCATTTACAAGTTTCATGGTCAAAATATGAAGTGTTTATCGTGTAAAAGCTAAACTGCCAAGGCTTCGAAAACCGTGTGATTCTCAGCCACGGCGCCCACCGATAGGCTCAGTCTTGTGACAGCACCTGTCTACGTCAGTTGCCTCAACCCCAAACTCTAGAACCAGCTGATGGAAGCCCAACGCTCGACTCTCACTTTGCATCTCCGGGATCCGGGATATTCTCGCCTCGAGTTTCCCCAGACCGGTGGTGTACTTCCAGACGGTACCCTAAACTTACGAGGCTCTATGTAATGCTACACTAAATCTTACAACTTCCCCGCGTCTAGCATCTATTATCGCATGACTTTGGTGGTATTGTCTGAGGGGGTGTTGTATCATTGGTCGGTCTGCTTGCCGTGGGACTATCCGACCTGCTGAATCTGGCCAGTCTGGCTCTTTATAAGTCCTGAATGCCGTTTTGAGATGCATTGACGACTTCACATGTCTATGACGAAACAGTTGTTTTACTCATCTCCGTTCTTTCTGCTTTGACATCTGGACGTTGTTTTCCGGAGGCTGAATATCGTATGTTTTCAACATCTCAACCAACATCACGAACAGCCTTGGCCCAGAACAGCCTTGGCCCGAACATAACCGCCTCTAGATAGCCGGAGAGGGGAAACTTGAGGTATATCAGATGCTATTTCATATCCTGTACTCCAGGGCATTGCGCAGATAATCGACGGTGCTTTCGGATGTTGAGAAATCCGTACAGAGTGGTTTTCTCATGCACTGCAACCTGCTCCGAACGCACTAAACTGAAGCAATCAGCCAAGAGTGAGCAGGCCGCTCTTTTTGTTTTTCATAATCAAGGAGGTGCTGAGCACAGAGTTACTGCGAATAACGCAAAGGCAATAGTGTAAGAAAGAAGCAGATTGTAAGGCGGCATTATGGCTCCTCTTGTCAAAAGCGATACTATAGCAAATCTGTATTTAAAGACAGTGTATATAGACCACGATATTGGCCCCTTAGAAGCTGTCAAAGCCAGAACACTGCAGAAGGCCATGACAAGATGTGTTTCAGTCAATAACTTTCTCGACTTATTACAGTCATTAAGTACAAGATAGCAAGTATCTGGGCTATAAGGCATCCAAGGCCACTTTATTTTTACCCCGGTAAGTTTTAACCAAAAGGTAAGGTAGTGAAGAGACATAATTCAGCAGTTCTATCAGTGATGTAAAAGAAAGGTTAAGTGGTATGGAATTGCAAAAATGACAAGACTGGGATTCGAACCCAGGCCCCTTTCGAGACTGCGAATCGTTACTAGTTCGAATCGAACCTGAACACAGCGCCTTAGACCGCTCGGCCATCTTGCCTTGAAACTAATGCGTTGAGGAAATCGTATAACAAGGCCACGTGAGGTAGAGTGCAAAGAATATCGCTTGACGTTGTCACGCAGGCCAGCGTATCAAAGAGTTCGAATGAGGAAGGGCATTGGCTAGCGCTGGGATAAGGGAGTCTTTTCTTTGACTTAGTCCTTTTTCGTGTAGGCTTGCGTCCAATGAGCAAGCCCATGGTACGCAGGCCAGCCGTTTATCAGGATTGTGCAACACCAGGACCTCGTAAGGTCAATTGGAGCGTGTCCTAGAAGATCGATATACGGCAGTCTCTTAAGGACAAAAGCATTGTGAAGTCGGGCAACACCCCAAGTTGTTTGCTGTCCCTCAACATCACTTCCACCAAATAAGATACGGAGCTGTAGTCTTGACCAAGGTACCTTACAGGCCTGGCTACAGTTGGTGGTGGACAGAATGGCTACACAAATTTTAGTTCAGCTCTTATTGTCTCTAACCATCAGATATGGTCCAATTGATGCCGTGGTGTTTTATCTCTGCGTCAGCTATAAATAAATATTCACGATTTCATCCGGTTTCAGGCATTCTTCATAATCAGATTCATTGGCCGCCCGGAGCAGTCGGGAATAGCACACAGGGAGGAAGAGCTAATCAACGAATGTCAACGAAACGGAAAATGCAGCTGAATAGCGACATCGCAATTCCATGGTAACCCCGCGGGATTCTGATGTGATGTCACTCGCCGTCGCGTTTATCCTGAAGCCGATGCCATGTCGGTGCCGATGGCCCCACCTCAAATCCCGGCCGTCGATGGAGGGTCTCACGGGAGCCAAGCAAAGACGCAGGCTAAAAGATGCCAGCTGCAAAAGCCCGGGATGACCGACTGCAAATAAGAAAATCCTACTTGTTGAAGAATAGATAATAAAACTCAGCTGCATGATTGCCCTTATCGACGCAATTCTCGTAAAGCAAGCTAAGGTAGAGAACGCCCAAAAGCGTCAAAGCGGACCGATGACGGCAAAACCGGCTGCAAGATCAAGCTTGGCTCCTCGGTAGCTACGGAACATGAGGAACGACGTCATCATTCCAGCGAAAAACATAAAACACAACAAACGCGCATTCTATGCAACACAGCTTTGGAGCAGCGAGCACAGCAATTGAGCGACATTCACCATGGCTACGAAACAGTCGGAAGTGCCCAACTTCACCATCAGCGATTATGTCAAGTTCTTTGGCGCAGGCGCCCTCGCTGCGACGTCTACTCACGGTGTAAGTCGCATGCTTCACATGCTCACAATCGAAAGCTAACAAGATACAGGCCGTCACGCCAATTGATGTCGTCAAGACACGAATCCAGGTCGACGATGCCTTGAAGGGATACAACATGCTCTCAGCCGGCCGCAGCATCGTCGCCAAGGAGGGTGCTTCGGCGCTTCTGACTGGCTTCGGTCCAACTGCAGTGGGTTACCTTGTACAGGGCGGTGCCAAGTTCGCTGGCTACGAGTTCTTCAAGAAGAAGTACATCACTATGCTTGGAGGTCCTGAGAAGGCTGTCGATCACCGAACGGGCGTCTATCTCACTGCCAGTGCATCGGCCGAGTTCTTTGCTGATATTCTTCTGTGCCCGCTCGAGGCTACTCGAATTCGACTTGTTTCGCAGAGAGGATATGCCGATGGTCTACTTTCGGGTTTCACAAGAATGGCGCGTGAGGAAGGCTTCAAGGGCTTCTACTCTGGCTTTGTTCCTCTGCTGTTCAAACAGATTCCCTTTGCTGTCGGTCAATTCTCTGTTCATGAGGCTGTCAACGAGGTCATCTTCCGTGCAATGGGCCCCGAGCGAAAGGAGAAGCTCACGCAGCTTGAGTCAACTGGAGTGGAGCTTACGTCTGGTATCACCGCCGGTGCTGCTGCCGCCATTCTCTCTCACCCTGCCGATACCCTCTTATCAGCCATCAACAAGGGCGCTGGTGATAAGAGCCAGGGCGCGACAAGTCGCATGTTCCAACTTGCGAAAGAATTCGGGCCCAAGCGATTACTTCTCACTGGACTGGGACCTCGTCTCGTCATGACGTGCGGTCTCGTCGGCGCTCAATTCGTGGTGTACGCTCAATGCAAGGCTCTCACAGGAGCACCACCAAGCATTGAGATTCACAAAGAGGAGTCTCTATGAGTGCACATATAACGATTTAAAAACGGATGGATTGGTTTTAGAAATGGCGTTGGGGCGATAGACTATGGAATGAGATCTGTTAGAGCGAGTTCCGGTGTTAGACTTCATTTTAAGAAATATTTAATTTATTGCTTGGCAACCACATTCTTGACACGAATTCCTCAAGTTTCAGGGACCGTGCCTCTATTGAGCCGCTTATTGAGGTGCGGTGTTGGTGGGAGGATGATACGCACGGGGCCAGATCTGGTCTAATCTTGGGTTGTGTTTGAGATCTGTCAAGAGTGGCGGAGCTGTGGCGTTTGGGATGAGAAGATGATGATGATGCGTGGGCAGTGAGAATAGGCAGAAGAATAAGTTCATGCCATAATTACAAAACAGCAGAGAGACTGGTATTTTCAGAGAATTCAATATCTCCAGCATTTCTCTGAGTGCTAAGAATTGTAGATCTCGTCTCAAAGCAAAAAGCGAAAACTAAAAACGTGATACTTTATGTTACATTGCAATGGCTGGTCCATGAGATGTCCACTGTGGCGCAGCTAGGAGCATATCCGGTAGGTGGCCGTGTGTCCCTACCTTAGCGGACTGATCCCCTCGGGCCCCCTTCTAGGCCACGCACCACCAGCCGCCGGTCCAGTGCAGGTCCCCTATTTTTGTCAGGAACTTTAGGTGGTACCTCCCCAGTAGCGTTCGAGGCCACGCATCACCACGAGAGCATCCCAACCCCATCTCTTTGTTCCCTCCTTAAACCCTTTTCCAAACGTCCCAGCTTCTTCGAAGACCTTGATCGACTGTGTTTCATTTTCGAGGTACGATAATAAGAAACCGTTCTTCCCGACCAGCATAAGCTGTGCGACCTGCGCCGACAATTTTACGCTGGTGGTACGAAAACGTAGCAGCCTTACTTTGCATTCTTGATCCCCTTAGCCACCACGAATATAGACTTCCGCGTGGCAACCCCCGTCGCCGTCGCCGCCATTCAATCTTCGCTCTCTCAACATCGAAGCTGACCTCTCCGTTTGCACCAGTTCTCGTTCCGTTCGATAGCGCTTCTCTGGATGTGTTAAACAGCTTCTCGACCTCTCGCACCTCCCCTTGCGCTGCAAGGTTTCTTTTTCCTTCCGCGCATCATGAAGATTGCTTCGTTGTTAAGCCTCGCCGGCTTTACGGCCCTGGCTCATGGCTCCAGACCGGCACGAGATTACGCATTAAACGATTATTATGTCCTCCATCTCGATACGACAACGACGCCCGACCGAGTCGCTAGCCGACTCGGATTTGCTCACGAAGGCCAGCTTGGTGCGCTTGATGACCACCATGTTTTCCGCGCCCGCAAGGCCGAACACGATATTGTGAAGAGAGAAATCACAGAGCGAAAGAGAAGGAAGCGAGATCTGGGAGGTTCTGACCCAGTTGATGGTATTCTTTTGTCAAAGAAACAACAAGCACGACAGCACCTGTTCAAGCGAGAGATCCCTCCACCACCAAAAGGCTACGTCCCCCAACTCGGACGCCGCGAATCACCTGTGGAAGCTCGAGATCTGATGAGCAAATACCAGGCGTCGATTATGAAAGAGCTGGACATTCAGGACCCCATCTTCAAGGAACAGTGGCATCTATTGAACCCCACCCAAGTTGGCCACGATGTCAATGTCACTGGTCTTTGGCTGGATGGTATCACCGGGAAGAACGTTACTGTGGCCGTGATTGACGACGGTCTTGATATGCACAGCGACGATCTCAAGCCCAACTACTTCGCCGCTGGCTCCTGGGACTTCAACGACAACGATCCCGAACCTGCTCCTGTTTTGGACGAGGATCGACACGGTACCCGCTGCGCCGGCGAAGTGGCAGCTGCTCGTAATGATGTCTGTGGTATTGGTGTCGCGTATGACTCCAAGGTCGCCGGTCTCCGAATTCTTAGCAAGCTCATCAGTGACGCCGACGAAGCGGAAGCCATGATGTACAAATACGACGACAACCATATCTACTCTTGCTCATGGGGTCCGTCCGATGATGGCCAAACGATGGAGGCGCCTGATGTGGTTATCCGAAGAGCTATGCTCAAGGCGATTCAAAAGGGACGTCGTGGTCTTGGTTCCATCTATGTTTTTGCCAGTGGTAATGGTGCCGGTCAGGGTGACAACTGCAACTTTGATGGATACACAAACTCGATCTACAGTATTACCATTGGTGCTGTTGACCGCACTGGACAACATCCTTACTACGCCGAAGAGTGTTCTGCTCAGTTGGTTGTTACATACAGCAGTGGAAGCGGGGATGCTATTGTAAGTTCAATATTGTCTTTGTCTAGAATGTTGACTAACTCATTCAGCACACAACCGATGTTGGAAAGAACAGCTGTTACAAGGCTCATGGCGGTACTTCTGCTGCCGCGCCTCTTGCTGCCGGTATCTTTGCTCTGGCGCTTCAGGTTCGCCCTGAGCTCACATGGAGAGACTTGCAATACATCGCCATGGACACTGCTATTCCGATTGAAGGTGACGAGTCCAACCAGCAGAATACCACGATTGGCAAGAAGTTCAGCCACGTTTTCGGTTATGGAAAGATTGACTCTTGGGCTTTGGTCGAGCGAGCCAAGGATTGGTCGCTGGTCAAGCCACAGTCATGGTATTTCTCTCCTTGGGTTCATGTCAAGAAGTCGATCCCCGAGGGCCGAGATGGTTTGAGTGTGACGCTCGAAGTTACCGAGGACATGCTCAAGGAATCCAACCTCGCTCGTGTTGAGCACATCACTGTTACTATGAACGTTGAGCACACTCGACGTGGTGACCTGAGCGTTGACTTGATCAGCCCTGACAATGTGGTCAGCCATCTCGCGGTCGCGCGACGAGGCGATGCCAAGGAGGAAGGATATATCGACTGGACTTTCATGAGTGTTGCTCACTGGTATGTATTCTTGTTAACCTTGATCTACTCATTCTGACTTGATGTAGGGGTGAAAGTGGTGTCGGCAAGTGGACCATCGTTGTCCGTGACACTGAGAAGAACTCATTCAAGGGCAGCTTCACCGACTGGCGCCTAAAGCTATGGGGTGAAGCTATCGAGGCAGACAAGGCAATTCTGTTACCCATGCCTAACGCAGACGACGACAAGGACCACGACAAGATTGTGTCTACCACAACAATTGCTGCTACTACAACCTCAGCCCCTCCTGTCACTAAGCCTACTCTCATCGAACATCCTACCGACCATCCTGAACGACCCAACAAGCCCGCTCGACCTACAAACACCGACGAGGAAAAGCCCTCAAGCACGGAAGAGGCTGCCGAGGAATCGACTACAGCTTCATCATCCTGGGTCTCTTGGCTTCCCACCTTCGGCGCCTCCAAGAAAGCACAGATCTGGATCTATGGCGCAGTCGGTCTCATCGCAGCCTTCTGCATCGGTCTAGGCATCTACTTCTGGATCGCCCGCCGTCGCCGTCTCCGCAACACGTCCCACAACAACTACGAATTCGAACTCATCGACGAAGAAGAGGCTGAGGGTCTCCGAGCCGGCGAAAAGGCCGCTGGCGGTAAGGCCCGCAGGACTCGTGGCGGAGAACTGTACGATGCTTTTGCAGAGGGAAGCGATGATGAGCAGTTCGAGGACTACAGAGATGATCGCGAGCAATCTCGTGATAGATTGGCTGGTGATGATACGCAGCATTACGCTGTGGGAGAGGACAGTGACAGCGATGAGGAGAGTGAGGAAGAGAGTAGTGATGATGAGAAGGGCGAGACAAGACCTTTGGGTGGGCGTTGATGCATGACTTGGGCATCGTAGCAAGCTATTTGGGTGCTTTTTTGCATGGATTAGCGGAGTTTGTGTGATTTGTCTTATCTATGTTGGTATATTGTGCCTTTGTCAATAGACCTTGGATGGCGTTTGGTCCAAAATGTCAAGACTGAAACATGAGGTGATTCTTGAATCAAACACCAATTCTTCAAAGTCATACTCACTCGTGAGACTCTACAATGCCCTTCGTTTATGAGCCCCGGCTGTGCTATTGTCATGATTGTCTTTCTTCTAACCGAGCTACTTCATCGTCCTCATCATCGTCTAAACAACCTAAACGCCATATCCTAATAAACGCCGAATAGAACTTGAATCTCCCGCTTTCCTCTAGGCACTCACAATACCCTCCTTCTCCATCTCCTGCACGTACTTTTCCCAAATGCTAGCAACCTCGCCGTAGAACTCAATATGCGCATCCGCAAGACCTCCCAGCTGGCTCTTCATCTCGATCCTCTTGATGCGCTCGAAATCAGCCACCTCCTTGACAACCTCATCGTCAAACATGTCACTCGTCTTGCGAGCGCTCTCAACCTCGTGGGTCAGCTCTTCGACGCGGAGCTCTAACTTGCGCGTGCGCTCACGACGTGCTTGCTCGTGATCTACGCCGCGCACGTCTTCGATCTTGGCGCGCAGAAAGCTTCCGGCGCCGGAACCTCCGTGATGGCCGGACTGCAGGGTGTCGCGCTCTGTGGTGGACTTGTTGAGATATTCGGTGAGTTGTTCGTAGTCGAGCTGTTTCTGCTCGCGGGCTTTGAGGAGGTTCTTGAGGGCGATGGAGTAAGCCTGCATGTCGCGCAGTGAGCCGAGGTAGTCTTGGTCGGTGACGTCTTTGAGTTTCCGTAGATGAGTCGCTGTGTCTTCAATGGAAGCGGAGAAGCCGTGGACTGCGGGTTCGACGTGGGGTTCAAGCGGGATGAGCTTCTGGAACTGCTCTGCGAGATCTCGCAAGTCCACCTCCAAATCTGTCTCTCGCCTAGCAACCCGAGCAATAACCTTCTCAATATGTCCAAGATCGTCATCAAGCTTATCGCTCTTCTCCTTGACCTCAAGGAACCGACGATCCGGGCGGTGCAACTTCGTAAAGGCATTGATGAAGGTATCAGCAAAGTTGTCAAACACCCCCGCAGACCCAGGATCACTCGCAGAGCTAGCTCGCGCACCGCGGCTGCGCATGGTAGCATTCCAATCAGGGCTCTCGAGGAACGTATGCAGGATCGGCGCGCGGCGCAAGGTAGGGTGGAGAGATAGTCGGTTCAAGAAGCGCTGGAGGGAGTGGGCGCGACGGATGGTAAAGTCAGAGCCGAAGCGGTCACCGCGGACATATTCCATACGTTGCTTGTCAGGCAGAGGGGGCACGGCAGCGGCGGGATAGTCGCGGGTGAGTTGTTTGTAGAGGAATACGAAGTCTGTGAAGCGGCGGCGGACAGTTGTAGTTGAGCGCTGAAAGGCAGAGAATGTCGACTGCAACGATTAGTATGAGCGCATGATATAGTGGTAGAGAGTGCGTACGTTCGTGGTGATGAGATACGAGACGAAAGCATCCTTGGTGCCGTCATTTTCCTTGATGGGCGTTCCAACAGTGCACTCCAGGACCTCGTTCCCCAGCGACGGGGCATCTATCTCCAGACCGGTGCCGGGCGCATTCATATCATGGCCTGGCTCTTCAGCGGGAGGAATAGTGCGGGATGTCTGGTCGTGGACGTGCTCGCTCCACGAGACGTTGGAGAAGTCGTCTTGTTGCTGTTCCGTGGCCGTCATTGCGGGGCCAATGTGTGAGATGGCGGTTGCGGGCTTTCGATCAGGGCGAGGTTGAGGATTGAATGTTGTAGCGATGTGAGAGGAATGATAGTGAGGTGACGTTGATTGAAAGTAGGTGGGTGGAGTTGGCGGGAGTTGGGTTGGTAGGTTGGGTTGGCTTGACTTGAAGCTTGGTGGTGCTAAGTTAAGTGGTAGTTACTGTGTAGAGGTTAGGACGTGGGGAGCTGGGGTGGCGCAGGGACCACTGTGCGATAGAGAGGGGCTTCTGAGGTTGCAGCGATTGATGAATATCACCTCAATTGTCTACACCTAACATTATAGAAAGTTGATCAGACTCTTTTTAATCTACTCGCTAACTTGTTGAATTATACTGGAATGTTGAAGCTCACTTTTAAGGGTCGTAGTCATCTCTCGTCATCACCTTTACAAGTACCCCTCTATCAGGATCTACATCAGCAAAGACGATGACGCAGCTCAGCCAAGCCCAAGGGTCCCTCTCTCATAGGCATCACCGCTCGGGAATAAGTCAACTCACAATTACAAGTGTTTATGGCAAATCAATTATATATACAAATAAAATCATTCAGTGGAATCTATTGCTTCCCGTCGAGAGTGGTCTATCCCAAACAAGTAATACTTAATCTTCGGTCCTCTCAAATGTCGGGGCCAGTTTTTGATACAGCAGCAAAGCGCCTTAATTCCCATCCCGCCTTGATGCCATACCAATCCATACAGTCATACATATGAAAAACACACACACCAAGTCATGGTACATTGAGCCTCGAGCTCACCTCACTTCACCTCCTCTCGTCTACTTCTGCTCCTTGGACGATCCAGAGCTGGCGTTGATCTCCTGCTCTAGTGATGCAGCAGACTCAGCGGCCTTGGCCAACTCCATCTCGGCCTCGACCATCTCGCTCACTTGCTTCTTGCCGAGACCTTCAGCCTCAGCCTGAGCGAGTCTCTCCTCCTTCTCATCGATGTCGTCTGTGTCTCGGGGTGTGGCGAAACCGGAGCTTTGACTAGCTTGGTCCTGCTCTGCCTCGTCCTCGATGAGATCTTGCTGCTCCTTGATGACCTCGAGTCGCTGCTTGTTAGTGGCAGCGCCCTCGGCGCTGTGCACCTCAAGCTCGATCTCGTGGTACAGCTCCTCGGGAATGGCGGACATGACACCGATGAGAGCATCAACCTGGTTGTAACCCTCACCTGAGCCTTGGCCGTACATGTAGGCGTTGCTCAGGACCAGAAGTGTTGAGGGAACTCCCTCCTTGAGTCGGAGATCGAGCCAAGTCTGAAGGTCTCCTCGCATGCGGGCGGGGGAGACACTGTGTGTTCGGATACCACGAGCAGCACAAGCAGCCTGAAGCTCGGCAACAGTCAGACTATCGACACCCTCGTAGCTAATGGCCTTGTCGTCGCGCTTGATCTGTCGCATGCGGTGACGAATCTGATATCGGAGCATCATGTCGGTACCGAATGTGTTGAGGTTCATGTACTTGCACATGGAGACGAGCTGAGGTCGTGACAAGTTGTCGAGGGTCAAATCATCGCGGAAGGCCTTGCAGACCTTGATAACATCCTCGGCTGTGGGTGTCTCGCCAGTGGCGCGAACTTTGCGGAAGAAGTTGGAGAACTCTTCCTTTTGTGTTGTTGCTTGACTCACAGGCAAACCAGACTCGCCGAGTGTTTGTCTTAAGAATTGGCTGACTTCCTTGCGTGTGGATCGGAGGAGTGTAGCCTTGGCCTCCTTTGACTTTTGTCCCTCGAATGTGCTGGGGAGCATGTTGGGGAAGAGCTTGAGGGCAAGAGGCAAAAGTGCCTCACCAAGAGGAACGATAATGAAGACGGAGAAGGGCACTAAACGACCAAGATCCTGGACTGTTCGCTGAAGTTGCTTGTTCTCACGTCGGGTGAGCTCGTATCCGGCAGCCATCTTGAGGGCCAATCGCCAGCTGATCTTGACCTCAGCCACGAGCAGCTTCGATCCATCCCAGTAGTGGTGAGCCTCCTTCTTGACCTTCTCCCAGAGAGTAAGTTTCTTCTCCTCCTTGGCCTTGCGAGCAGCATCACCCTTCTCCATTACACCGTCCTTGGTGGCAACAATTTCTGTGTCAGCCTTGGCTGCGGCAGAGGCATCGGCGGGCTTCAACAAAGCAGCGTCCTTGGGGTTCGGGTCAAGCTTCTTGTCCTCCTTCTTAGCAACAACAGAGCCTGTGGAATCCTTGGGAAGCGGCTTCTTAGCCTGCTCGGCATTGAATCCCGGGGGCGGGCCAGAAGAACTGGGGTCGTGTCGGTGATGATCGGTACTCATCGATCGAGGGATCAACAGAGCAATGGCAGGTATTTTGACGTTACGACTGACGTGGCGACCGAGGAGGGCAGGAGTAACACCCCGTGAGAGAGCTCGGGCTTTGGTGAGAGGTTAGCAGAGGACGTAAATGACACCTCATCAAAAGTGCGATGCTCACCATTACCCATCAAAGGGTTCCGGGCAACCGCCCGGCGAGCGACATTAGAGGAAGCGCTCATTGCGAGCGGGAGTCGGGAGTAGAGGGAGGATCAGATGTGGCGGATAGGGTGTAGAGTATAATTTCGTAATCTCGGCGCAACGTATCGATATCAAGGGACCAAAATGGTACAGCAGAACAGAAGAGAGTGAGATAAGTTGAAGTCGGAGATAATGAAGAAAAGAGACGGAGTGGATGCAAAGTCGAGATTCTCCAAGAGCCCGCTACAAGAGCCCGCTAATGGCGAAAGGGTGTGGTGATGTACAGACAAGCCGTACAATAATGGAATAGCAGTGCTCGTGGTGATGGGATTGGATCAATGGATGAGCGCAGAGCAGGCTAGCTCCGTCTTCCCGCCGACCGGGGTTCGCCGCATTCGGAGAGCGGGCTCACTATTGTTCCGGCAGGGCTTACAGCGAATGCATCCAATCCCTGCGTTCTGCTTGCGATTTACAGGGGGCTTGCGTCAACAGAATCTAGAAGAAACAGGGCATCACGTGATGCCCGGTAGTGCCGAGTGTATCCTTTTGTTGGGAGAGAGAGGGAGAAGTTCTTTGCAATTCCCCCTCCCCTGCATGTGACAGGTCTCAACAACGGATGGATAAAGCCCGCTCTTATCTCCGCTAGAGATACTCGAATTTACCGCAAATGCTTAGCCGAGTATATGTGATGTGATGTGGTCTGTAGATATTGGCAGTAGAAAGGGCCTCAATTGCTTGAGTTGCAGTCTGAGTTGGCAGGTCAGCATTGGCCAGTCACTTCGGAGATTATGAAACATAGACTCAGACGCTCTGAACTGTTTCCATTCACGTTTGATTAGTTTCAGTATTTCCGGGCCATTTAACCTGCATTCGTTAGCCAAGACAGTCTCACCCTGTGTTTACGGCCAAACATGGCTTGCATCTGGTGTGTTGTTGACATGCTTGACCAACAGAATGTCAATTAATTGACTGTAAGCATGATTATTAAATCTGTCATTCAATTCATAAGACGATGTTTGTGGTTGGTGTACCACAGCCACTAAACCCAGCCTTTACTATCACTGTGACTGTCACTACTCAGACGTCAATACATCATGTAGTTATACGCAAACAGCTTATTTTAATTGCAGCCCCTTTATCAGAGTAAAACTATGTCATCATCTCATGGCCCCCAACTATAAACTATCACACGTATCCTTATACCTCAATCCATGTCCAAACTTAAACAAGGCCTCCACATCAAAAGGCACGTCCTCTTTCTGCGCATCAGCAGCCTCCTGAGACACGGGCAGATCAAAAGGCAATCTTCCCTCAGGACCCCAACCATCCGTTCCAAAGACAACATCCAAGAATGCATCGTGGCTGCTACCGTAGCTACCGAACAGCGCAACAGCCTGCTCAGCGACTTCAGGTACCGCGGCGGGTCGGTTGAGTCTGATGTCCACGACTGTTGGGATCGTCGCGTAGATCTTGGCCTGGCGAGCCTTTTCGGTCGTGTTGAACTCGAGACTGCCGTTGTTGATCATGGCGGGAAGACCCGGTGCTGTTGTAGGCTTGAAGGGTGAGGCCAGGCGGAGGAGGGCGTAGTCTGCGTCCTCGGGGTTCTCGACAACGGTGAGATTGCGGGATTCCATGACTTCAGGTTCAATTCCCTCGATGTAGAACTTGGCGTTGAGAGCGGACAGAGGAAGAGGTAGCGCATTGTCCTTGTTGGTGAGGAGGGTGAATGCACGGCGCTGTGTCTCATTTCCAAGACGGCTGAAGTAGTCGTTTCCAGCAATGCGCTCAGCCTTGTCGACATCAACGAAGGGGTTATCGAAAAGACCCAACTCAAACTTCTCCTTCATAAGCTTTCGAACAGACTCGTCGATGCGGGCTTCTGAGATGAGACCCTTGTTGACGAGCTCAATGATAAGTTCAGGCTTGGTCTCGCCACCAAAGATATCGCATCCAGCTTCGAGAACGCGACGAGCACGCTCAAGCTCAGTCTGGTCTTCAAGACCCCAGAATCGGGTGGTGACGATGCCCCAATCGGTGACGACAATACCGTCAAAGCCAAGCTCTTTCTTGAGGAGATCGTTGACTACGCCCTTGTTAAACCCAAAGGCAACTTCTTCCCACGAGGTGTTGATAGGACGAGAGTAGTAGGGCATCATTTGACGGGTACCAGCTGCGATGGCTGCCTTGAAGGGGATCAAGTGGTAGTCTCTGTTGTTTCCAGGGTAAGTCTGGTTCTTGCCCTACACCTCGATGTCAGATATTGCTCTACCATCAAACATGATCTTACTTACCCAGGGAAAGTGAGAGTCCTCTCCATCCTCCATTGGACCACCACCGGGGAAATGCTTCGTGGTCGCGATAACCGAGTTGGGGCCGATCTTGTCACCCTGAAGACCCTTGATGTACTCAACCATCAAGGCACTGGTGAGGTTGGCATCCTCTCCCATGGTGCCGGTAATTCGTCCCCAGCGTGGCTCAGTAGCTAGATCGACTTGAGGGTGTAGTGCCTGTCGGATACCAACAGCGACGTACTCCTCTCGTGCGATCTCAGCGAACTGGCGGACCAGCTCTGGGGATCGCAGGGCAGCGAGACCAAGAGGCTCCGTCCATCGAGAGAAGCCCTGTGCTACAACGGAGACAGCATTCTCGTCTGTCCACCCGTGCTGTGGATCACTGCTAATTGTGACTAACAAGACGTCAGTATACTTAGGAGTTGAAGGAGTCACAATATCATCAAAGCAGTAGTACTCACTGGGGATACCAAGGGGTGTGCTCATCGCCAGCCTCTGTAGCTTATTATACCAATTTGCGACACCTCGAACATCATTGACACCGCCGCTGAGAACGTAGTGAGTGATACGCTTGCCCGTGACGAACTCCTCGATGGTCTCATCAAAGGTGTTGTTGACCACCACGGTACGGCCGTGAAACATCTGGCCTGCCTTGTCCTCGAGGGACATGCGGGACATGAGGTCATCAACACGCTTGTCAAGACATAGAGTCTTGTTTCTGTACGGAGGATTGGCATCTTGTCGGACGATTGGGTTGGCTATGCTCAAAGAGACGCCTCCCAGAAGGAGAAGACTGAACCACATGGTGAAGGCATAGAAGAGAGAAAGATAGAGATCTAAGTCTGTGAATCAACTGGTCCTGGACAAGCATTCAGTCGATCACTTCATCTTATATACACTCACTCTTCGTCAACATCTCTCCATATCCCGAAGTTTTAGCAGACCCGAGGTCATTCACTTACACTCTCACCATCTTGGCCATCGCAAACTCCATCATCATCAACTTGATTCGGACCGACCTTTTGAATCCTTGCTTCTCTCAGTCTAACCTCACAGCACAAAACATTGAGCATCCGGGAGCTACAAGTCAAGTCCGGACCTTACAAACCCAGCTATGGACACTAATCCGACCCAATCGCAGCTCATTCCGATACAGTTTGTCAAATGAGAAGACCAGATGAGAAGGCCGATCCCCGTAATGCCAAGAGTATAGCCCGATGAAAAACCTGGTGGTCCATGACTAAAAACGCCGTGATTCTCATGATGCAGAGGTCCAACGCGGGGATAATCTGGGGACGGCGCAGGCTCTAAACCGTTTAAACATGCGGGGAGCCCATATAAGTTTTCGGCCCTTTTAGCAGACTTGCAAATCCCATGACGGTCAAGAACAGAACCATGCGTCTTGTACCGAATGTCTGGGTGCTTGTACGATGGAGGTGTCACCGGTAGTGTGTGTACTCGTCTGCCAAGACTGACTTGTCGGATAACATCCGGGAGTTTTCAAGGCGTGAGGATCCTATTGCTGGAGGAATAGAGAATGTTAGCCGTGTGGTTGGTGGTCCACATCCCGATGGTTTGTTAGTCAATGGGGATATAATTCCGCTGATCTCGTACGGGTGCAACACCCCACGATTGAGATATTCGGGAACCATGCACGGCAATTGTGAAAAGTGACGTTGTTTTTAACATGTCGTTTCTCTATAATGCTGAGCATCAAAGTCACCATTGACTGGTTCACGATGTCATCACCAATTGGCGGAATGCTAGGGCGTACAAATGGGGGAAGTTCAACGAGGTGGCTGTAAATCTGATAAGGAAGAAGCTCAAAATTAAGCTTAATTTGGCTCGTTGGCAGTCCTTTACCTGACGACAACAGAGCTTTGGTCAAGTCAGACCGCAACCGCACCGCAGCGCAACTTACGGATGCCGTGCCGCTCCGCATTATCGTCCCGCAACCTTAGATTTAATTCCGATTTTGTTATTATCACCAAGGCTTGAGAGGTACTATATGTTTATCGTTGGTACGTTCCCTTGGCTCTGTCCGCTGTCCGTCTTGATGACTAGCATCACTGACACATTCTTGTTCATGAAGGCTTGCTTGCTTGCTCCGCCTCGGGGACAAAAGTACACTCTTCAAAGAGTCTCCTAAATTTATCCTAAACTACCCTAAATTATCATAAATTTACCTAATTATTTTTAATATTTAGGATTAGAAGTCCGGGCCTTTGGTGACAGTGTCTCTGACCGTTCTTCGTGATGACCATGTTGTTACTCAGGGAGATCCTCTCCTTGATTTCACTGCTCACCACTATTCAATTCATCTTTTACGTTGCGGATCTAGTTATTATCTCTTGTAACTACCATGTAATTGCTTCTCAAAGCGCTTGAGATGCGCTCGATATTGAGCCATATGATGCCTTGTTATGTAAAGAAACTTACTCAAGTTGGCGGCTCAGTGAATGGTTTTTTTACCTCAATCCATGGTTCGTGATTCACGGTCATTTTCAGTGACATACCTAGGTACTTAAATAAGGTAGCCATTGGAATTCTCCTCAAGATACCTATTCTCTCTCCCTCAAACTTTTCTCCTCACTTTCCGCCAGCACACCAAGCCCTCTCGCCATGTTCCTCTCGGCGACACCACTGCAATCGCATCACAAGGAAAGAGCTCGTAAGTTGATCAATTAATTCGTGCGGTTTATTTGAATATATCTTTGGAAGCCCGCGGGCCCCTGGCGCTCGCCATGGCTAACCGATCATTTCCTCTGACCTGTGTATAGACCAAACGCGACAATCGCAACTTGAACAGCCCGCCTACCATCATGCCACCAAGGTGAAGGGCAAGTTTTCTCACTCCACGTTAATCTCATGCCTTGGAAACTAACAGATCTCTCCAGCCACCTCGAAAGAAGCCCAAGCTCAGAAACAAAGTCGGCATCACACCAGTCGCCTCTGAGCGCGAGTCCCTGCTGGATGTGAAAGGCACTCTCTTAATTCCTGAACTTCAAATGAACGTCTACGGCAAGCTGGTGGAAATAGAGTCAACAACCCACGGCTGGAAGCAGGATCACAATGGCCTTTTCTTATGTCCTGTCGACGCGACAGGACTGCCACCCTACCTATCGCACTCTATCACCAAGGTTTCTGGCCTGCGCCAGGAATACCTGGTAGAAGTCTTCAAGGTAGTCATATTCGTCTTTACACTTGCTACCTGAAATCCTATATTGTCGGTTCTCACTGTCAGCTTCACGAGGATGGCCACACAGGATCAGAGCTTCGGGAATGAAGATTTTGATGAGCTCAACATCCATTTGTCGGAACTGAAGCTATCACTGGACGTCGCTCCCGGTCGTCGATCCCAGAAGAAGAAACGCAAGGGCGCGCGGACAAGCATTAATGCGCTAGCTGATACCAAGGACGGGATCATCAACAAGATCAAGAAAGACCTGGGCAATATTGTATGGAGTCCATTCACCCAGGCCGAATACTCGAACTTCAGAGTTCCTGCCAGCAAAAGCCAGCGTCAACTCTACGAAAAGCTCAAGAAAATCCGGGAACCCGATGCCGATTGCACGAGGGAAGATGTTGAACAGGTCACGTCGCTTCTCAAGTCATTCATCCGCCAAATTGACCCCGACCACCCATTCGTTGCAGAGACAGAGGAGAGCCTGGCCGACGGTACGATGCTTTTGGATAGATCGCCGGTAGGAGAATCGCCAACACTTTACGAGGATGAGGCTGGAGACGGGTCGGATAACCAGCCAAGACGCCATCGAAACATGGTCATCACCAACTACAACGAGAACGACATGACGGATGCCGCGTGGAACGGATTCGTCCATATCTGTCTAAAGTTCTTCCTCATAGTCATCGTCATCGTCATCTCCCATCGGTTCATCTTGATAGTCGGGGTCTCTGGCCTCATCATCTCGCCTCTGCCTGCAAATATCTTAGGCTGTTGACCGGCCGTGACTTTCCCGACCTTGAGGACGCAGGCTTCAGTACGCTCGTCAGCAGTTGAGCAACTATAGTAGGAGCGATAACAGCATGCTCGCTTGCTTGGCCTCGGGTGAGAATAAACTCATCAAAGAACATCCTAAGTTGATCCTAAGTTGATCCTAAGTTGATCCTAAGTTGATCCTAAGTTGATCCTAAATCACCCTAAGTTATCATAAACTTACCTAAGTATCTTCAGCACTTACGATTGAAGATACTCGGGGCCCTTGGGTGGTGTCTGGACCTCTCATACCACAAGCTACACTGAATGACAACATTGAAGCACTGGAGGTTGAGACCCTGTCCTCCTGTAGCCCGTGTAGCAAGCATGACATGGGGAGGCTCAGCCTCGAAAGCGCTCCTGATAACGTGGTGTCTATCGATAGGACCTAGCCGCCCATTGCACTCAAGCTGCAATTTTTCAGGTTCAAACCTGTTTTTCAGGGCAATTGCGATAATGCACAAGAAGTAGATACTTTCATCCACGATTAAAAATGAATGGTCAGGATGCCGATCTTTGTGCTGGTCGATGACGTCCGTGATGACTCTCACCCGACGAGAGAGCCGGTTCTTGTCCTGCTCCAGTCGTTTCTTCCATTAACGAGCTGGTCTGTCGCTGCTTGGTCCTCCAAGGTTTCGATAGCCTCATTGCAGCGCATTGCCCTGGCCAGGGCATCCCTCTCAAACTTAAGTTCAACCAGCATAGGGTGGTACGCGTATTCTTGGGCCTGTACAATATATTTCCAGCCCGCAAGCTTGCTACCAGGTCTTCTGGCCTTCTTGAACATTTGGTAGGCGTCATTGGACCGTCTGGATCGAGAAGGAATATCACGATGCCTTTTCGACTACCTCCTGTTCAATTGTACTCCGTGGTAGACGACGGCGACAGGCGTCGAGCATCTGGATATATCTCTCTCTGTGGAAACCTTCAGGGAAGTCAGGGCCTGAAGACAGGCTCTGGATGAATGCTGCTTGAAAGAGAAGGAAGCTGGTGATTGGGTGGCCATGGAGCATACTGATCAGGGCATAGGCATCATTCCACTTATTGTCCAGTGGTGTACCTGTCATCATCAGACAGCTGTCGAACTGGACTCTAAGAGCCGCGATAGAATGGTAGGTTCGACTCTCTCGGTTTTTAATTGCATGTGCTTCGTCGAGAATAAGCCATTCTCCAATTGGTCTCTGAGGCTCTTGCTCAAGCATTCTAGGGAGCAGTACTAACATAGGACGCTTTGGTGTTTGGGCGGTTATGCCTCTCTTATCTGTATATTCTGGCGACTACCCCTATTTCTTCCTCCTCCCTATCGAACATCTGTAGCTTAAGGTATAGTAGGAATAATGTCAGAGGTACTTCGTAGGGAGTTATGTCATAATTGGGCAGACTCGCTGGGGTAAATTTTGAGACCACGATCATGAATGTAAAAAAAAAAAGCTTAGGTGAACTTAGGATCACTTTAGGCAATCTTAGGATAAATTTAGGAGACTTTAGATTAATTACTCTAAATATTAATAATAGAATGCGTCGAGGTTTTCTGCTCCTCATCACTCTTTTCCACGGAGCTTGACCTACCCTAAAGCTGACGTTACCATGATGACGGCACGCTCGCTTGCACGGGTATGCACAGTGGCTTGTAATGCCGTGTGCCGAGGTGTCCGTCCATCGCCTTGGAAAATCCGGGGTTCTTGGAAAGCCAAATCTGACAAGCTTGATTGGTTAGCAGGGAACACACGTGCTAAGGTAGGCATCATCATTCTTGGAATGCCGTTAACGCCAACTGTTTCTAGGGTGCACTCTAGAACGAAACGAGACTCGAGTATTCGCTCTTTTCGTTCTCGAGGATACAAAAATGTCATATCATATTAAGTGTAGAGGAGGAAGTGGTCGTGCTGCCGAGGTCAGCGATCTCGGACTTTGAGCGAAGATGCTGCATGTATCGGATCAACGGCGCCAAGATGGAGGAGGTGCACGTTTTATTCCCCAGATCGACAAATGACACCTCGAAATGACACGGAATAATTAACCGTCCCCTTGCCATGTTTTTCTGTTTCGACCTCGAAGCCCGGACCGGACTTAAGGCAAAACACAACCACCGATTCACTCTCTTACCACCCCATTCATCATATGCCACATCATCCGGAGTCCGAAATGTCCCGGTAATGGTTCAGCCATGCATACCGATGTTCCATAAAGTCATAATAGAACGTTGAAAGTGTAGATGTTAAACACGGCAAGCCACGGTTATAGACTCCGCCATCAAGATTGAACTTGTGAGTATTGGTCCCTGCCCACCCTGACCGTTCGTTCCCATCGCACGGTCCACACCATCTTCAGTGAACGGTACTTATATCGTCACTGAATTACAGGCGCAGCTCCAAGTACCACGCTTGCGACTTGGACTCAACACCAACAGCGCTTTGCCTCGCTCATCTACACTACATAAGCAGCCCCCCCACTTCCAACCTTGCTCCCATCCACCTCAACTCAACTCAACGCATCTCGTCTTTCCCTCTTTCTTGGTTATAAATCAAATCCATCACTCACTGTTGTTTTGTAATCCCGAGGCTGCTTGTTCCATCACTTACTCTCCCTCAACCTCATTATCCTCGTTATACAACTAACTATTCCCGCTGGTGCTTCCCCGAACTCAACAATCTCCCCGCGCCATCTCCGAAAGTATCGTCCTATCGACCCTCAACAAGAAATTAAACCTCCAACGACTTTTTGGATCCGCACCTACGACCTTTTTTTTCTTTACTCATCGCATAGAAGCGCAAACTTTCCCTTCTTTTGCTCCTACGTCAGAAGTTATTCAATTGTTTCAACTCGCGACGGCCTCAATCGTTACAGGTCGCCTAGAATGAACCTGAACAAGGCCGCTCGCGTCATCCTCTTCGGTGCACCTGGCGTTGGTAAAGGGACACAGAGCGAGCGATTGCTCGCTCGCTTTCCTCAGCTCAATCAGATTAGTACCGGTGATCTCTTGCGTCGGAATGTCAAGGAGAGGACACCCCTCGGTAGATTTCCCCCTCAATTGGAGCATTTAGGCGAATGCTAATAATGAGACAGGCATCAAGGTCGAGAATACGATGAAGGCGGGCGGACTTGTTGCTGATGATCTTATTCTGCGACTTATTTCCAACGAATTCTTCACCCGGGGATGGCTCGCCAAGAATGGAGGTCCGAATGTCATGACTCTTTCTTCTGAAGCGACGGCGATGGAGGCTTCTTTCAACAGCGCTGCTTCTGATCCGTTCATTAACGCCCCGTTCCTCGATGGCCACCGTCCTTCCAAGGCCTCCAACGACCCCTCCGCTTCTTTCATCCTCGACGGCTTCCCCCGAACAGCTTCTCAAGTCGGCCCTCTCGACAAGCTCATCCCGATCAATCTTGTAGTCTCGCTCAAGACCCCCGTATCCGTTATTCTCGAGCGAATCCTCGGACGCTGGGTCCACGAGCCTTCCGGCCGAGTCTACAACACCAGCTTCAATGCGCCTCGAGTCCCTGGGATCGACGACGTCACCGGCGAGCGATTGATTCAGCGCCCCGATGATTCGGAGGAAGTCTACAGAGCACGATACAAGAAGTTCCAAGAGACCAGCGAGCCTGTTCTGAACCACTACGCCCAGAAGGGCGTGCTCGTCGAGATTGAGGGCATGAGCAGCGATGAAATCACCCCAAAGCTATTTGCAGAGTTCGAGAAGCGCTTCATCCATTGAAGGAAATACCCTATGGCTTCAAGACTTTATGTTATTACTAGTATATGATCTATTCTTTTCCCTTCGCTACGGTTTAGCTTTTGTATTTTGTTATTATCGGAGTTTTATTCTCGCGGCTTGGGATGCTGCTGATGGGAGTTGCAAAAGACAGGACTGGAAAGATTCCTTGCCAGATGGCGCGAATTGTTGGGAGCTGCTCGTTAGTTGTCCTTGAAGGACATGGTGGCGATGGTGGAAAGGGATGGGATTGTCTCAACACAACTGCACTGGTTTTGAGCGCAGGAATGGGCATGGTTATTGCCTGAATGATATCCGCACATCGACCCCTTCTTTGATTCAAATCGCAAACGTGACATGTATCATCTTAAAGTGACCGAATTCCAATTCATCTCGTCCTGAGATTGGCGTTGTTAGAATTCCGCTATGTGTACATAAATTTGACCCATGAATACCCCTTAGAAACATGGCTAACTAGCAAGACCAGAATCACTCTCTTCCTCTTGTTCTAACGCAGTTCCATGGATCGCATCCCATCAAACGTCGCACTAAAATGGCAATGCAGTAGACC
This sequence comes from Fusarium tupiense, assembly GCA_013364945.1. Taxonomy (NCBI): domain Eukaryota; kingdom Fungi; phylum Ascomycota; class Sordariomycetes; order Hypocreales; family Nectriaceae; genus Fusarium; species Fusarium tupiense. Next base: position 7,026 of record JABEEO010000536.1, on the reverse strand, counting down.
TGTCCAGACATTCCAAATAAATAATCCGTCATACTCCGTTCGAGTTCATACTCGCGTTCGTAAAAGTGATGTAAGCTGTAGTTTGGCGTGGAAGCTTGATATCCTAGTCGCGCCAACCCTCGCCGCCTTGAAGACCGCTGGGCTGGCCTTCCGTCTGACCAGGTCGTAGCGGCGTTTGCTCATCGTCATCATCGTCGAGAGCTCGCGCAAGCTCATCTGGGTCTTGCATCTTGGCGTCAGGGTCGACTGGGCCACCGAACTCGTCCTGGTCACGGTTGTGTCGGTCCTGCTCGAGAACGCCGTCATCGGCGCTGACTGAGATACCGCGAGCTCCCCACTTGGGACGAGCTCCTCGTCGGCCACCCTGCTCATCTTCAAATCCACCAGGCCCACTCTCCTCATCGTCATCGTTGTTCTCGAAGCGCTTGCCGAAGATGCGGCGGAGGAGCCACCCGCGGGACATATCGTCAGCATCGACAATGCCGCCACCTCGAAGCTTGACGCGCTGGCGAGTGTAGTAAACCCAAGCAAAGTCGATGTATAAGGCAGTCTGGATGATGCCGAAGATGACGGAGACGGTGTTAGGCTTCTTGCCAGAAATCTCGAATTCACGGATGAACCAGTTGACGCAGTAGAGGGCGCGGTAGGAGCCGAGAGCGACGAGATAGAAGGAATCGATAACGGTGGGAACAGTTGTTTGTCGAAGGAGGAGAAGCTGGGGAAGAACGCAGACGGACTCGAGAATCTGGGAGAACACCCACATCCACTAGAAGTTATTAGCAATATTCAAGTTGCAGGGGAACGGTGGCCTACAGGTCGGAAACCCTTGTGGCTCTCAAAGATGAGCATGACGAACGGAGACAGAACAAACGAGCCACCAAGGATGATGGCGCCAATTTTCCAGGCAATCTCCCGCTCACGCGATCGAGGATAGATCCATTGCATAATAGCAAGGATGTAGATAGACGAGATGATGTAGAAGATCTTGAACACGATGTTCCATGGTACGGTCTCGATGAAGAGGTCGAGGTAACGTGTGCAGAAGACGAGGGCGTAGAGGATCTGCGTGATGAGGGAGACACCCTCAGCGCTCCTGTTTCGATGGATAGCGAAGATGAGGATGCATTTGGAGAGGGCGTGGGACAAGTCGCCCAGGACACGGAAGAGCTGTAGTGCTGTCAGTTTTGTCGGTTTGCTAATGCATGATGTTTCGCAGACGTACGTTCCACGCGCCCATTGTCAAGGGCGGGATAAGGAGGTATCGACTGTTGGTGTGTTTGCGGCGAGCGACTCTGGAGGAAAAAGGGAATACGAGAAGCGAGGTGGAATTGCTGGTTTGATGGGAGGGGTTGAAGATGACAAGTAGCCGGGTATAAGGCTGAGGTTAGTGGAGGTTGAAGATGAGGGAGCTTAGGCAGCTGAGCTTCAGCTTGGCGATGCGATGGACGGAGGAGGAGGTGGAGACGGGCAGTCTAGACTGGGCAACCTTAAAATGTACGTGCCTGGGGGGCCTTTGCCATTTGAGCTTGCGTCAGTGTCAGTCAGCGACTGAATAGAATTTACGAGGCATGAAGATGCATTTTAAACCGCCACATCGACATCCATTTCAGGACACGTGCGCCTCATGAGTGCCTGGAGAGAGATTGATATAATTTGTATAAATTGTTACGATGCATTGACAGATAGAGACAAGTCTGTCTGTCTTATCGATATGATTTGAGCTGGTGACGCGGACCTTTGCTTCGGATGTGTGGGAGCCACGGGCCATCAAACAATTAATTGTCTGTACGCTCACTGAGTCGTGTGTGCAGACTGTAATCTAATCATTCTCAACACCAACAAGCACACACTCTACACCTTATTATATTCTCATGAACGTAATACTCACTAGGTAATGCTTCGATCTAAGTAGTCTCTTACTGGCTCTCAGTCTCAACGTCATTGGCGCACGCCCCCTTTCGAGTTACGAGCCAGCCTACGAGCGAGCGAGCTTCTACCCCTGCAGATCCCCAGAAACATCACCACACAGTCCACGTAACCAACCTAAACTGACTGACTATACGCGTTGACCATTGAGTCTTGACGACCACGTGCAGTGACAGTCTAGCCTTCCAGGCAACGGATATAACATGAGAGTATCGGCATTCTTTGCCGTTGCCCTTGGTTGGATCACCAGCGCTAGTGCCTTTGCAGTCCCCGACGTCCTGCAAAAGATTGAACAGAAACTTCCCACCAGAGACGCTCCTCCACCGAAATACTTTAGTAAGTTCACTTTATGTTCCAATGGAATTGGCCATAGTATCCTAAATGAGAAGGTCTTTGACTAACGAAACTTGCAGGTGAAGCATCGTGAGTTACAAACCAACAACCAACACACACCACGCCGCACAGAAAACTAACAAGGGCTCACTCGCTCAGACAATATCCCCACTATGATGCGAGATATTTTGAGGAAGCCCTCGAGCCACAGCTTCAGAATGCAGGCATCAAAGTCCTCATGCAGACATACCTAGCCACATTTCGAGATCTGGGAGTCCAGACCTGGTTAATGCATGGCTCCCTTCTCGGCTGGTGGTGGGGAAAGAAGGTGAGAATAACGGATATCCATAACTTCACATGTCTAGACCCCCCTCTCTAACCGAAAGGATTTCCCAGGTCATGCCATGGGACCTTGACGCTGATGTCTCAGTTACTGAGGCAGACATGTATTTCCTCGCTGCCTATCATAATATGACCATCTACTACTACCAGTACGATGGGTGTCCGGAGGGTTGCTTCTTTCAGCTGGAGATAAACCCGTATCATAAATATCGCGAGAGGGATGATTACATGAACTTCATTGATGCAAGGTGGATCGATATGCAGAATGGCCTGTTCATTGACATCACTGCGGCGAGGTATGACCCCGGCCATGAGATGGGCGATGGTGTTATGTATGACAAGCATGACCACGAGTTCAAGGTGCGTACCGTATATATGGCAATGCTCGTTGCCTTGTGCTAAAGCTTCATGTGATAGGACAAGTACATCTTTCCTCTGTTAGACACCACCTTTGAAGGTGTTCAAGCCAAGATTCCGTACAGGTACAAGGAGATCCTGGCTTCGGAATACGGCAAGGGGGCATTGTCGAGGACTGATTACCATGAGTATGATCTTCCAATGCAACGTATATGCGTGTTCATGAGAACTGACAAGGGATTAGTCACCGATTCGACACAGAAAAGATGCAGTGGATTCCTATGAACTAGGTCTCAGCTGTTATTTATGTACGTAGTACTGATGCATGTTTAAAGAGGCGTTCAGCTCTGTCGAGCAGGAAAGGGATATAGAATACTAATAATACCCGGCTGATGACGGCTGGCCGTCTTATAAAAGTCTCGGTTTCTTTGTTTACTCGGTTGATACTAGAAATCCCCAGAGTTATGATGGGAGGAATTATGTAGATTTTACAAATTTATAATCCACGCAAAACATAAGGAAATACTATGTAATATCATGTTCTAGTCTTGTGTTGCAGATGGTCATTGGTCGGTCAATTTGGCCCATCAGTCAGTCAATTAATTGCTTCGATGCCCCGCGGCTTTAGAACGCGTCTCACCCCACGCGTCACAAGCATATCCAAACATTGCTCCATCAACATCACAATTAAAAACGCCCAATTACAAAACTACCAGCGCATTCAACAGAAACACCTACCCCGAATAAAATTGGATGCGCAGAGAAAGATATAGGTGCTCTTTTCCCCCACAATGGCCACAGGTATGCCGACAGCGATTCTCATCATCAGGTAGTTGATCAAGTCGCTAACACAAGAAATAGGCCAACAGCGCCGCGCTGACCGGCTGAACGAGCGTCTACGAGGTGCCCAGTACGAATAAATCTACACAAGCCCCAAAGTGTCTTTGCTAATGCGACTCAAGGCGTGCCAACATCGAAGATGACTCCTTCAATCTCGACATCGCCGGCCTTAACATAGCTGGCTCGACGCCCGCCGCACCTGCGCCAGCACCACCTACATCGTCGCAACGCCGAACACCAAATACTTCTGCTAAGAGGAGAAGATTGGATAACGAACCGCCGCCGTCTGCACAGGCGCAAGGAAGCGCACGGAGGCGATCGCCTCGATTGAGTGACCCCTACGATTTGCCAGAAACATCTAAGGAATCTGGTGCGCAGGACACGACAGGTGAATCGCGAGAGGAGGAGGCGCCGAGTCCTGATGTTGTAGAGGAGCCGGAAGCAGAACCCGAAGAGGAGGAAGAGATCGAACCAGCGCCACAGCCAGAACCTGAATTGCCGAGCCCAGAAGTCGAAGCGCCAGACGAGAACGAAGCTGATGTTGAGTTACCGGTACTGCCGAGTAATGAACCCTCCGAACAACCGTCCCAACGACGGACGAGCCGCAGGTCACTGGAACAGATTGCACAAGATGTTGCGAACAAGCGACAGGACGTACGCATGAGCGAGACGATATCGTCGACGACACGATTACATACGACGCTACAAGAGGACGATGCGCCGCCTTCCTCATCACCGCTGGTGCGTAAGGTACGACGGAGCGAAGGTCCCGCCGTAATACGATCGAGATTATCACAAAGGCGGCCTTCGAGGCTTGCTGAGCAAGATGAAGAAGATGAGCTTTCACCAAATCGAGCGGATCACGCTCCCGCGGATGATGAGCGATCGGACGATGCTACGGAAGTAGCAGAACCTGAAGTTGAGGAAGCTGAAGAAGAGCCCGCAGCAGAGGAGGAACCGCAGGAGGAAGAAGAGGCAGCGGAAGCTATCGATGCAGTTGAAGCAGCCAAGACAATCGGGCGAAAACGGCCTCGAAGAAGTCTACCATCTCAATCGCCAGTCGCTGAGCCCGACGAACCAGTTGAAGAAGAGGAGGTGGAAGAACCAGCAGCGAAACGACGCCGTGGAAGACCATCAAGAAGCCCTGCGACACAAAAACAACCAGCTACTAAACCAAAGCCTACGAAATCGAAAGCACGAACAACACAAGAAAAACCACTACCGAAACAGGTCCGTAGAACGAAACAAGCCGCCAAAGAGCGCAGAGTCAGTGATGGTTCAGCTATCGAGGTCACAGTTCAGCGCTTCGTCAACGTGAAGAAGTTCATCAAGGGCGACGATGAAGAAGAAGATCATCTTGCGGCGGATCTACCTTTTACAACAACTGGGGTGACAGCGGTGGATGTCTTCGCACAGGCCTGCTTAGAAGTCATTGATGGTACAGTTGCTAAGCTCTTTGAGACGCTACAGAATACCGAGGAGAAAGATAAGAAGAAAGAATGTCGGATCAAGATACGGGCACTTGAGGCGTACAAGGAGGAGCTTACGTCTCGGTTATTACAATTGGTAAGTTGTTTTCGCCCTGTGTGGGAAGCATTGGGACTGACGAGTTAGTCAATTCACCTCATGGACTGGCAATCGCTACGGAAGCGTGTTCGTCTGGTACAGCGAGAGAAGCTCTCCCTGCGAGAAGAGATCTTACGTCTCAAAGCAGAGAGGGAACAAGTCGCGCTCAAGATGGATGCTGTACGCATCAAGCACGAAGAGGACACCAAAGAGTCAAAAGTGAGTTACTTGATACTTTCCTCTACTGCAACCTCCACTAACAATTGTAGTACCGACTCGACACCTCAGCTACAATGTATGACATAGACATGGCAGTCGAACGGGGACGAGACGCCCCTGAACTCTCACGCGCCCAAGAGAAAAAGGCTGATCTGGCCAACCTCGAGCTTCTCGTCGCACGCATCACAGACGAAGCCAGCTCATCGAGCTCCGCAGGCGGTATGCTCCAACAAGTGAAAAACTTCAACGCCTTTCTCGAGCGTGCAGCAATTGCTTTAGAAACAAGATGAAAAAAGTATAACAAGTAACGAATTGAAACGTCTTTTTTTAATTCTTCAATGGGAGCTTCGTCATATATACTTTTTACTGGATCTTGGCCTTGCTAAAGTCCATCTCGGGATGCTGCTCCTGGAACTTCTTGAGGATATCCGCCTTCTTCTGCTCGTCTGAGCTAGGAAGGCCCTTCTCCTTCTGCTGCTGGTCGAACATCATTTTCTCGACCATACCGCGGGTCTCACCGTCGAGATCTGAGAGCTTGGAGTTGTCGGGCTGGATCTTGGTCACGTCGATCTTTGGAGCCGATGTGACGACGTGCGCCCACCATTCCATCTTGTTCACCTTGTCGAGGTGGATCTCCACTGTCTTGGTGCCGTCTGAGTTGGTGCTGAGCGTCCATGTAGAGTCGTCAACATGAACGGCGTGGGGGAGGTCGCCCTGCTGTGGGTTAGTTGTTGTATGAGATGTGGCTTGAGTTTGTTGTGTGTACCTGGATGATTGGATCCTGGCCCTTGATACCCGCCTGTAGGCTCTGCTTCTTGATAGTAATGACAAGATCCCTTGACTTGAGGTTTCCGGGTACATTGAAGGTGATGTCGAGTTCGGAGATGGTTTGAGTCCACTTGTAGGGAAGGGCAGCCTGCTCCTCGGCCTCCTTTGCGTTAGCAGCGGCGGTCTCAGCGGGTGTAGGTTCTGTGAGAGTCAGTATATGTGAAGCTTATAAATGACGATGGATCTGTTGATATCCACCCATGCAATGAGTGATGAGAAAGTTACTCACCGTTATCAGCCATGATGATGTTTTTGAAGCGGTGGTGATATGTTCTGGGAGGAGAAATCGATGGAAGCTGTTGGTTATGAGAGAAGGCTGACAATTCATGGAGGGGCAGCTACAAGGTGGGGCCACATTGTTCCGAGCTTTGACCAATGGGAAACTCGCCGTCAAGCCTGTAATCCCTGTCTCGTCAGCCGCGCAGAACCAACATTTGATAAGGTAGCCACTGATTAATCACTTCTTCACCATAACAAAGCTGTTTTGTTCCTCTTCTCCTCTTCACAACCTCACCTCTCTACTCAACCGCACAGCTAGTGCACTCGCCAGCCAAAATGTCTCGCGCAGGCGTCTCAATACGCCACGCCACAGATCTCAACGCGCCTCCACCGCCA
>JABEEO010000535.1:0-46882 GCA_013364945.1 Fusarium tupiense | reverse complement strand
GAGGTAAGGTCAGGGGTTTGTCAAAGTCTAGACCCTGACGAGTGAGGGACCACGATTTGAATGCTCCGTGACAGTGACAGGTGATAAAAGAAGGGGTCTCGTCTCTGAGCCAGTCATTCTCTGTACGTGATAGGTTTATCACCCAGTAACATTTCGCAAATCAGCCTTATCACTCTCACCTAAGATCTCCCCTCCCCTCTCCACTCACTCACTCACTTCATCGACCTCTTCAACACTAACTAACCTGTCTAACCTGCACTATTGAATAGCGCTCCGAGTTCGGCAATTAACTTTGGCGCCATCACGGTCCAGGCCAAGAACAGAAATGTCGCCTAGATCCCTTTTCTGGAATGATGCCGCCAGAAGCCAAGAACTCTACTTACGTTGGTCTTTTACATACTAAACATGACTTGCCTCGATTAATTTAATCTACCCAAAACCACGTGGTTGTGGATGCCAATTAAACTGCTTAGCACGCCGCACGCGCACACGATTCCTTCGTCCAATTTGATCAAGCCCGCAGCTGCTGAAGACACGGTAACGTCGCAAATACCAGCTACTAATTGGAGCTTGCTGGCTTGCTTCTTACTGGTCTTATGTCAGATGCGGCGCGGGATTTACACGTGAAAAAATGTAAATAAATACTCACAAGAGCAATTGCTTTTCTGGGACTTGATTGGGGAGGTTCAATTGGTACAGGGAGTATATCTGCGTGACGATCCCGCAGACGCCAGCGGCAAACCATAGCCGAAACGCCCTGATCTCCAACCGTCTTGCACCTTTCCAGGGGATAAAGCCGATGCTATTGAAGATAGTCGCGTTATCAAACGTCAGGTATACCGCTATTAGCAGCTGTCGAATGACGGTGACGTATGCTAGGAAATAGTCCTGGTGCTTCCGCGTTAGTGCTCGGACGGCGCAATTGAACTGCTGGACGAATCTGCCGGTCCGGAGAATCTTTGCCGTCAGTGCTAGTTGTTTCATCAGGAGCTGCCATCGCTGGATTGAGGCTATCGGGGCGTGGTTTCGGCCGAGAAGCCAGGTGGTCGTGCGGGATGAGAAGATGAGGAGTTTGAGGAAGATGTCGCGCTCGGCGGTGGTGAAGCGGACGGCGCCGAAGTTTGAGGCGATTGTTGCTACATTTTTTATCATTTTGCGCGCTGCGGAATGAGGGTGAAACTGTAAGGTGAGGATGGTGAGGGTGAGGTGAAGCAGAGGCGGTGAACTTACTGGGGTTGCGATACGCCAACAGGGTCGAGTAGCACGTCACCTCTTTGGGATGCGGAGAGCGTATTCTAGCGAGTCAACTCGACGATGTTCTCGAACATGAAAAAAATATGCCGAGGCTCGATGATAAGAAGATTTGGGAGCAACCTCAATGCAGATTGACGATAGTGGGTCATAACTGAAAATGGAAGACATCCGGACCTTGCAAGTTCGACCCAATAATTAGACGAGTATCAACTAATTGACGGGGCACTTTTACGAGCATCAAGTCTCCAGTGTATGTCTCACTATATCTTCCATGGGACGAACCTCATCGCACATAATACTAATTTGAGCGTTGTAGCGCATAACGACACTTCTGTTACCAAACTCTAGGGTATTTTTCGCTTAAAGCTTTAACGGTTATCTTGACCTTACCTTAAGAAACAGTCGAAACCCCTTGAGATTTACCACTTGTGACAATAACAGGCAAATAGGATGATTCATCTTGTCTCTCGATGCATTGTTGTCCAGAATGTATCTGTGCATCTGCCCTGACAGCAACAGAGACCATCGGACACTCATGCTCGACATTGGAATCAACCTCGGATCAAACACCAAAAGCAGCACGCCACATCCGCAGATAGGAATAGACGCTCTATTTCCATCAGTCACATATCACATAATATCACGACATCTATAGTCGAAACATGGCGAACTCATTGCTCTATCAAGTCTTGTCCGTATCTTCATGATAGCGGAAGCGGACTTCGGCGGCTTCAGACGCATCGAGATCATTGTATCCGGCTCCACCTGCCACGAGCCGAGGCTCGCTCGCCAACCCGATAGCTTGGGTACAGCGCGGAATTACAGCGCCAAATTCCACGATCATGGTGAAGCACGATTCGAGACATTGGCGGTCTTATTCCCGTATCTTGCGGCAGTGGCTGAAACTTGCCAAGTCGAGAGCCTAAGGCATGAAAAACACGTTAGACTCCGTTTGCATTTAAGCTTACAACGATCGGCAAGGCAGACAGACACGTGAGTTGGAAGAGTCGTAAGTTTTATACGGATAATTGGTAAGTTGATTACTTATTGTGTTCCATTATTAGACGCGTCGGGAAATAAAGGATGTGATCGCGTCTTACATGCATGGAAGATCGTCGTGTTGATTGGTCCGCTCGGTTTTTGATACAGTCATTGTGGATGATCGCTGATCCTACTTTGGGGCTGCCGAGGGGGCCGTTTAAAGAGAACAACAGTCAAGATTACAATTCCTTAGCAGTGAATAATGACTTCTTATATTGAAAATCTATATACATATGCAATCGTGGTCCAAGAGACATGGCGCAGACGCCTGAGAAGTCCGAGTCCGACAGAGAAGGCTGACACGCGAACATCACAGCCCACTTGGCGCATCAACAGAACTGCCACCAACCGTTTTAGACGCTACCCAATCACCAGTCTATTCCCATCCCTAACGAGATTAAACCCACAGTAAGCCGCCAAGATGCCGTCCTCATTGGCAAGACTACCAGCTCAGCCCTACCCATCAACCGAGTTCCCTCTCATCCTCCCTTTCTTTCTCCTCTCAACTTTAATTCAAGCTTGAATTTTCTTTCCCGTGTACAATTTGTTTACTCTTTTGACTCCACTCGCTACCATGTCGGACCTCAAGCCTGCGACTGACATCGACTCCAACGTCTGGTATCAGCTTTCCGAGTTGGCTGTTGACGACAATGACGGGGCCTTGAAGTCTATGCTTCAGCCTACCGCGCCAGGAGGCGATTTGAGAGTCTGGGACGCCAATAAACAGTCATACTGGCAGTTTGTACGTTTTACCACTCGCGACATGAGAATAGATGCTGACACCGTGTAGCAAAAGATAGGAAACGAGCCCGGCCGCTACCAAATCCGATGCTCCGACACGACCGTCAAGAAACAACTATCCGTATGCTACCGACCGGAAGTAATCAATGAGAAACTCCGTACAAGGCCGTGCTTGATGCCCATTGAAGACAGCGAAATGCAGCAATGGGATATCTCGTTATGGGACTCTGATACATATCGGTTGACGAATGTCAAGAACGGCACGAAGTGGAACTTGGACTGTATTCCTAATGGGCCGGTTATCTTGAGCTCTGACCTCGAGGGGGAACAACCGCGGCAGCATTGGTTGATGAGTAGTGTTGGGCAGGTTAATAATGAGATGTACTCTACGGTATACACTGCGGTAAGTCAGTCAACTGCAACATACGTGACCACCGTGCTGACCGAAGTCATAGCCGCCTGAGTCGACGGGTGAAAGCACCGCTACAGCTGGCACAACAGGGTCCGACTCAACAGCTGCCACTGCTACTTCAGGCTCAAGCAGTGACCCCAGCAACACAAGCAGCGAGAGTAACGACGGTGGCAGTGGCAGCAGTGGGCTCTCAACCGGCGCAGTCGCAGGTATATCCGTCGGCGTCACCCTAGGCGTCGTCGCACTCGCACTTGCTGCATTCTTCTTCTGGCGTCGCAACAAGCGCAAGTATCAGGTCGCCGGCACTGGCTCACCAGAATCTCCCGGAAAACCTGACAGTTCTCCCATGGCTGTGTCGCCGAACCCGGCATACAGCTCTGTTTACTCAGCTGAGAAGAACAATGCTTCGCCGGCGGCCGAGATGATGCATGAGCAAAGGCCTGTTGAGTTATCGTCTGGTCAGCATCAGAGACATGAGCTGGCATAGATGAGGGATGGATTGGAGTTACATTCACTGTACATATAACCGCAAAGTATTCCAGCGAGGCGCATGATTTTCTGATACCATCATTATACAATACATAATCAGTCACGGTTTACCTGGCTACCAGAAACAAGAGCCCTTGGCGAAATAATAAGAATGCAAGTAACAAAAATGAGATCATAATAACAATAAGTGGAAAGTGCAAAAGGAAGGTCTCGGAGGGAGTCGAACCCTCGCTGGCGGAATCAGAATCCGCAGTCATAACCGTTAGACCACGAAACCATTAAAGGTAGGACCTTGATTGCTGGAAGCGGAAAACTCAATTAGCATCTAAGTTCGCTACCCTACACTAGTCTGTATCGGCCCACAAAACCAGACGACGGATGCTTCCGCTGTCGAGGTTTGTTCGATCCTCGATTAGTTTTGGCTGTTCGTTATATGATACCGTCTTGATGTACGAATTGAAAGTATTATATTTAGAGGATCTATATGTGGCCGCAGATAGGAGCTGGAATCTAATTCCACTTTGCGCCAAGAGTCTTGATTGAATAATCAGCGATAGCTGTGTTGTCTGGTAGAAGGAGTCCATTTTTGGCCGGGTTATGTACTACTCACAGAGTATAGTTCGAAGCATGTAAAACGTCAAGCGATACAGGATGTTTTTATAAAGTTAAAGATAATAGAATAATACCAAGACGTGTTATTGCATCCGGGTCGATCAAAGTAAGAGACTTAATTAGATGCACATTATAAACAACGTTCCCCAAATCTGCGCCGCCAGATAACTGCCGCCCGTGGCTTGTATCATCCTTACAGAAGGCAAGCCTTTGCGATCACCAGTTGTAGCTTTAGAGCCTTGTTTCATAACAAGAGAACCCGTTGCTCATGTGGAATCGAGTTACATATTGGGCAGAGCATTTCAGCTCACTTACACCAAAGACGCAGGAAAGGGGTTAATTGCACAGAAAGTCGTTTTACATCAGACAACAGAAATATAAGCTTTGATACCATGTATTGTGTGAAGGCTGCCAGGAACATCCATAAATGGGAATCCATATTGGTGCCTTTTGGATAAATTCAAAGCTCTCGTTATCTGCCCAGCCTAACTGACCAACACCCAAACATTGTTGCCTCCCAATCTCTCTCTCCGTCATATTTTAGCATCTCTACTTAGATATAAGTCTTGAGAAGAGAGTTGTAGTACGAATAACCAGTACCGCTGGGAGGCTCAAAGCTGAACATGTAGTCCGCCCACCAAGGACCAGCAGCCCACCAGGTGACACCCTTCCAAACATCAGAGTTCTCCTTGAGATAGTCCAGCATGTTCTTGACAGCAGTCTTGCAGGTGTCGTTGGGACCGCCAGCGACTTCACCGATCATGCCGATCTTCTTGTTCTTCCTCAACCACTCGGTAGCAGCCTTGAGGCGCTCGACTCCAATGGTGGTGGAGACACAGGTAGCAGAAGTGCCCGAGCTATCAGAGTCGAGGTACTGGTGCATCTCGTATACGATCTTGTCAAGGGGGTCGGTAAGAGCCTGGTGATATTAGCTGCGGGAGTCAATATAGAAAGAGGTGGGATGCATACCTTCATGTTGTCGTTGACATCGGGCCAAGACCAAGCACCAGACCACTGGTTACCCTCAACAAAGATAGTCTGAGTAGCGCCAGCATCACGAATACCGTTGATGGCAGCCTGGTTCAAGTTCAAAACAAGAGTCTGATCCATGGTGTTGTACTCATTGTTAGTGTCAAAGATGACCTTGCTGTTGCTCTTGAACTGGGTAGCAAAGTTCTTCCACCAGGTCTGGAAGTCAGAGGTGGAAGTGATGATCTTGTTAAAGTAGCGGCCGTAGTTGTGAGGGTCAAGAATGACGTTGGCGCCCTTGCCGGTGATGTGGTCCACGATTGTGGTGAGGTTTTTCATGTAAGCGGTGTCAAAGGGCCCGGTCATGGAGCTGGGGTTTGCGCGCTCCATGCGAAGTTGAACGCGGAAGGCGTTGTAGCCCTGAGAGATAAGAGTCTACACCACGTCAGTCATCTTTTCTCCATTCTAGCGTGTCGGACTTACATCAACGGCAGAGGGATCAGGGAAGATAAAGTCCTTTCCCCAAGTTCCAGGCAAATTGCCCTCGCCAAACTCACCACCCGCCTCATTAGTACCAACCCAGAGAAACTTTCCGGTTCCAGGTGTACCAGTAGGTGTACTGCCGCCACCAGTAGTGGTCTTGAGGGTAGTAGTAGGCTCCTCAGCAGTGCCGGGGATGCACTGGCTGTACCACTCATTGATGACGCTGCACTTGTAGCCGGAGACGCAGGTCTTTGAGCCAGTCCAGCCATTTCCACCGCATTGGGCCCAGGCGCCGCTTTGGGCGACTGAAAGGCCGGTGAAGAGGCTGAGAGCGAGGAGGGACTTCATGATGCTGGTTGATATGGATGCACTTGTCAACTGAGGAATTTGATGAGTTGCGGGATTCATGAATCTTTTATATCTGATTTACCAGGGGTAGGAAATTGGATCTTAGCCATATCGGGAGTATATCTTTCGACGATGTCGGAATTCGTTGCTCGACATCCGTCGAACCATAACTGGCGTCACTAAGATGAGCAAACTGTCAATCTTCCCGCAAAAAGCCAACTACCGGCCCGTGATCCGTAGCATTTTCCGGAGTTTTCACCCGCCAAGCCTTGGATAGTCCATTGAACAGTCATCTTGAGTATCCGGAAGACTTCTCCATCCGGGAATCGTCACTGAACCGATCCGTAACTGACCACGGAAGACGTGACTCCGCGCTATGGACATCACGGGCACATGATCAATTTTAAAAGTGCGACTAAGTGGCATCTACCAGCCTGGTAAAGTAAGGAGACATTACCGTGTTTCTGGGGTCAAATCGTGGCATTGTGTGGGGATCGGAGGTTGGTCCTCCGAGGCTGTTTTGAGATTGGAGCGATGCTCGGGTCTTCGGAGACAAGGCCCACGGATCCGTCATTGAAGGATTAATTCTGATAACACATTTCGAAAGACATTAATTGTGGAAATATACCTTTGCGAATGATACTTATTGCAAGTTCAAGGTTGTTGTATTGTCGACTACTGCGATGGCTTGGAGTGTAAGACTGTGAAGACCGTGTCACTTGCCAACTTTCACCTCAATCAAACCCAACTATATCCAACGCGGGGCTAACGAAATTCGAGAATTCCTTCGGTTTTCATCGTTTGACATTTATTTGTTGCTGTGGAGTAGGCTTGTCTGTTTCACTCTGCGAACATGCGATATCAGAGGCCAGATTCCAGATAGATTGGAGACAAAACCTGAGAGAATGGCTGAATAGCATTTATAGTATCAAGAGGTGAGCCAAAAGAAGCTCCTAAGACGCCACGTTCAGAGACTGTCTTATTCGTAGGCACAGATCAAGCTCTAAGCGATTGCTTGTTGACATCGAGCAGTTCAGTATCTCTTACGCCGCAAAGAAGCTCATATCCCAGAAAAAATGACTTCCAGTCCTTTCTTCTAATAAATGTTAACAGGAAGGGGACAGTCTAACATCGTCATATCCATATTGCCATATCTTTTCACCGTTGTCACTTGGAGTGTAGTGCTATCAGTAGCTTGGTCGTGGCCAAAAGCTACTCGACTGCTAGAAAGAAAGTTTATCCAATTAAAAATACCGAGACCTAAACGCCATATGCTACAAAAGGTCTAACCCCCCCTCATCCTGTTACCTAAATTGTCCAAACCAGATACTATCATCCGGCCTCATCCCCTTCATAACACCATCCCTACTACACAACCCCCTCTCTTCACCACCAACCTTCCAATCCTTCATAACCTCCGGCCTCACCAACATCTGCATCAGCATTCCAGACTCAGCATGCCACGTATTATGACAATGAAATGCCCACAAACCCGGATTATCCAGCACAACACGAATAACAGCCCAAGCATACCCCTCGACAGTAAGTGTATCTCTCCTGAGTGGGTTTTCCAAAAGGCCGTGTGACTCTAGGTATTTCGGGAGATCTGCTGCGCTGGGCGGATAGCCATCTCGGCCTTGCAAGAGGATGAAGAATTTATGCCCGTGGAGATGGAAGGGATGAGCTCCGTCGTCGAAGTTGTTGATGGATATGTCTATTGTTCGAACACCGCTTGTTTCTAGCACAAATTCTTTTTGGCGTTCAAAGACCTTCTCGTTGATGGAGATGGGGTTCTCCACAGACGTGCTCTGTGATCCACTGTCGAGGAACCGATGTAAAGATGGATGCGTTGCGTTAGCATGCCAAGTTGACTCATTGAAGAACCCCCTTGCCAAGCGCCAATCTCCTATCTCAAAATTAGCGCGAAGAACGATGACTTGGTCTGCTGGAGGTGGCGATACAACTTCAACTGGTCGAAGGGCAGTGGTGTTCAGATCTCGACAGATGACTTCGATCGCATCAGGCCACTCATTGCTCTTCGGCTCTTCAGAAGTTGTCTGATCGTTGCCGGTATATCGGACGATGGCTCTCGTTTCAGACTGAAGACGTTCATTCTTGTTCTTGAAGCAGTGCGTCACCATCCTAGCCCTCATCCAGAATGTCGAAGCTGTTGTGACATTTGTCTCAAGGATAACACTGTACCGCTGTGCTGGAAGGACGTTTACTCGATGGATTGGTTCAGGATGGACGTCAGTGCCATCGACTTCTGTGACGTAGAAGGGATGCTCGTCGAATTGGATCTGGAATTCTGCGAAGGCACCGACGTTGATGATGCGAAGTCTATGACGCTTCCCAGCTTCAAGATCAATCGTCGGTAAAGCAAGATCCGTAGAATTGCACGCCCAGCCCTCAAAGTCCGCACAATCGCGAACATTTCGCCCATTGATAAGACCATTATCTGGTACCGGCTCATTGTTCTCCTGATCTGGCGCAAGATACTCCATCAAAAGCTCCGATGTCAAGTTATGGTAATGATCCTGAACCATAACAACTCTATCAGTCGCGTAGTCCATCTTCTGCAGGTCCTTTTCCTTCTTGGAGTGAACAACCATAGGCCCAAGTAATCCATCTGATGCCTGAGCGCTATGATGCGCATGATACCAATACGTGCCATGCTGACCCTTGACATCAAATTTATAAGTAAAGTTTGAGTTTGGCGCGATGGCGCATTGAGTAATGCCAACTGTCCCATCCATATTATTCGTGCCGTTCTGGAACATGCCGTGGAAATGAATCGCAGTCGCATTGACAGCCTTGTTTTCAACATGAACGATGAGAGTGTCGCCCTCGTTGCACTCAACAAGAGGGCCGGGGTATTGATTGTTGATGAGAATCATTGGCCTGTAGACGCCATCGGGGTTAAGGACGGCGTCGTTGATGGTCCAGAAATATTCTCTTATTGTTGGAGGGGAGTTGAGGTCCCATGATGATGAGAGGATGTATTCTTTTGTATCGCGGAGTTGAGGTGCTGAGGGGATGGGTTCTTGGTGTTTGATTGTCTCTGGCGTTGGAGCTGGTTTGCTTGGTTGAGGGGGCTTTGGATGCGTTTCTTTGTGTGTTGATGGTCGGACCTGGAGGTTGAGAGTGACTGCGGACAGAAGCAGAATTGAAACAAGACAAGCGACAGCGACGAATATTGTCAAGCCCTTGCTTTTTGGTGTTTTGGTCTTCCACGAAGCTTTCTCAGCCGCTTGCTCTGACTTCAAAGCAGCCTCATCACCAAGGAACCACGTCCCCTCACCATCTCTGTCATCCTCCTTCACCCAAGGCGACTTGATCTCATCCATTATTCACACAATAAATTGAAGAAAAAGCCCACGTTGTCATGTCGTTCGTTCAAAAGAACAAACCTCGAGTCCAAGAGGAACCCTCAATGCATACTCCACCCACCCAAGCAGGGATCATCTTAGCGTGACGTTGAACCCGAGGAACCGGAAGAGTCGGCACGCGAGCAGAACCCTTCTGAGCCCCCAAAGACACTCACACGTGCCCTACCCATGCAGTCCATTGGCGTTACATTCTCCCCAGGGTTATTACAAAAGTTCAATATGATTTACACCAACGAGGTTGCGTTGACCGACGGTGGAGAAACGCACGGCACGATATCCGTGCAGTTTGATCGGCATTCCTATATGAAACCCAATAACGCTGCTGCCAATTGAGCGTCGATCTTTAGCTCAAGTTCAAGTTCAAGTTTGTGTTTGAATTCAATCGTTATGCTCTTCCAAACCGCTACCATCTTGGCCGTCGCTGGTCTGGCCCTCGGCCACTCTTATGAGCCTCCCAAGGAACACAAGCAGCACAAGGTTGAGACTGGCTGGGCGACTAGCTACACTGCCACTGGCACTGCTGAGGTCGCTGCTGCTGCTGCGACTGCCAAGACTAGCAGTCCTACTTCCAAGGTGAAGGGCAAGGCATTTGATCGCATTGCCATTATCTACTTTGAGAATGAGAACTACGAGAAGGCTTTCGGTGACCGTAAGTTTACCCTCCTCAATTGATCAAAAGATGAAGACTGACAGCCTTAGCCAACTTCACCTGGCTCCGCAAGAAAGGTATCACTCTCGAGAACTATTTCGGAGTGACCCATCCCTCTGAGCCAAACTACATGGCCGCCATTGCAGGAGATTACTTTGGCATGCAGAACGATGACTTCAACCGCAACCCCAGCAACGTCTCTACTGTGATTGATCTCCTCGAGCACCGCGGTATCTCCTGGGGTCTGTACCAAGAGGACATGCCCTACTCTGGTTTTGAGGGCTTTGCCTGGGTGAACCACCAGAACGGCAAGAATGACTACGTTCGCAAGCACAACCCCGCTGTTCTCCACGACAGCATCGCTACCTCTGAGCAGCGCCTTTCTCAAATCAAGAACCTTTCGCTCATCGATACTGAGAAGTCTGTTTTCCACAAAGATCTTAAGGAGAACAAGCTTCCTCAGTGGATGTTCATCACTCCTAACATGACTTCTGACGGACACGACACTTCCGTTACTGTTGCTGGTCAGTGGGCACGTACTTTCCTCGAGCCCCTTCTCAAGGACAAGAACTTTATGCAAAACACTCTTGTTCTCGTTACATGGGATGAGAACGAGACCTACGCTCGTCAGAACCACATTCTCGGCATCCTTCTCGGCGACGCAGTCCCAAAGCACCTCGTCGGAACCAGCGACAACAGCTTCTACAACCACTACTCCGAGATCGCCACCGTCTCCGCGAACTGGGGTCTCGACACCCTCGGCCGCTGGGACGTGGGCGCCAATGTCTTCAAGCTGGTTGCGCAAAAGACTGGCGACAAGATCCGAAAGTGGAAGTCTCACAAGCTGGACAGCTACTTCTGGAATTCCTCGTATGCTGGTCCTTTCAACACCAACGGCGGAAACAAGGAGTATGTTGCGCCCAACTTGGATCTTGAGCATACTTTCTCTGGACGAAAGGTCTTTGAGGCTATTCGTAAGGAGTGGAAGAAGAGCAAGAATCCTACTTACTACAAGGATACTATTGAGGTTAATGATGGACTTAACCCCCCCAAGGGTTATGCGCCTGTCAAGTCTACCTAGATTGCTGTATAGATACTCGGTGTAATCAGGACAATGTAAATAGCATCAATTCTATGATATCAGTCTAGATAGAATAAATAGCCAATTAGACTCAAGCTTAACCTCTAAGATTCTCAACACTGTCTTTTCAATACTGTTTCAATAAATCCGTGGTTCATCTGCCAAGCACATGCCAGATCGCCAAGTCAACGGGCCGAACGATCCATCCATTAGCTTTTCTTGCTCCAGGGATCTTTTGCACTAGGACACACCATCTCCCAGGGGCAGACGAATCAAATAGCGCACTTTGGTCAGCAGTCGCTAGCGCGTGGCCGACCTGTAAGATGGCGGCGTTTCACCATGTGCAATGTAGATCCTTTCGCTTGCGGGACTGTTTTCCGCTGGGGTCGGCAATATCATGCCGTGAGCTATCCTGTCTTGTCACCGATGAGATGCATCATGGGATGGAATAGGAAGGCACGTGGGAGGTGTGAAGGACTTATGATTCTGCCCTTTTGAGACTTTCTTCCTTCTTACATTAAATCTTCGTTTGTAACCTCGAGAAGCGTCGTTCAAAATGAAGTCATCGCAAAGTCCAGCGTTCAAACGCTTTCTATCCGACTTCACGCTCGGTTTCTCAGATGGACTTACAGTACCTTTTGCCCTCACGGCTGGGCTCAGCTCTCTTGGAAAGACGGATACTGTCATTACTGGTGGATTAGCAGAGCTATGCGCGGGCAGCATCAGCATGGGGATCGGAGGATATCTCGCGGCCAGAGACGAGTGCGCACCTTGCGAGCCCAAGTCCAAAGATTTGGAGGAATCAAGAGAGAGCCATGAGAGGAATAGCGAAAGCGACTACATGGTTGAGCAATCCGAGAAGATGCAGATGCAAGCAGAAGAGTTAGTGCGACAACATCTGGAGCCTTTAGACCTCCCAAGTTCAACAGTCACGACGATCCTCAACACAATTCAACAAGAACCATCAGATCTTCAACGCGTGGTATCCCGATTAAACACGTTGAAAGACGAGATATCACCCTCACAGTCAACACCTCAGTCACCAATAATTTCAGGCCTCTCGATATCGCTAGGCTACACCATCGGCGGCATCATTCCCTTATTTCCCTACTTCTTCACCAGCACAGTTGGCCTCGGTCTCCAATGGAGCTCATGTCTCTGTCTCTTGGTGTTATTTGCCTTTGGAGCTGGGAAGAGCTACATCTTGCAAACGGGAGATGCGTCAGTACGTTCGTGGATGATTGAAGGGCTGCAAATGTTGATCTTGGGTGCTTTGGCTGCAATAGCGGCTGTAGCGTGTGTCACTTGGGTTGGAGCAGATTGATGGATGTCTGGGTGGTGAAAGTTCAGGCAGAAACGTGAAAACAGATGTGGACGAATGAGGGGTTGAGCATTTCGATTAACTTTGGAATCGGTGCTGTTCAAAACTCACAAGGGACAGCTTTATTATATAATGCCGAAAGTGTAGTAACCAATAACAACCAAATGACTTGTGGTACTTTTCAAATGTAAATCTCATTCTAGCATGACTCCAAACCACTTCTCCTTCATAAGGTAGTGACAACTCGATGAGATCCGACTTCTTCCAGGGGTATCTTTCCATCCGCGACGCCATGCAAACCAAATAAACATGATGATATATCCTCCTTCTCACTGTACTGACTTCAGATCGAGGCTCTTCTATAAATGATAAGACATACTCGTTGAGGGACCATCTTGGAGTGAATCTTGTTGTCAGCATGTGCCTTTCGCCAACATTGAAGTGAACTTGACGACCTTTTGGGCTGCTTCACTCCCAACTGCCTTGATAGTCCCCTTTCGTAGCCACTTCTGACTCTGGCTGGGTTACTTCCATAATCAGTGCCAATAGTCCCAGTCAACAACCCTCCTGTGTCGCCGGGCCACGTCTTCAACTGGCCAGAGGTGGCACAAGTGAAGTCCACTGTTGAATCTTCCATTTGATTCTGAGACTTCCCATTTGACCTATACCTGGCCCCTTTCCCAATGATCCATCCTTCCATGAGCTCTCACCTCATGATCCTTCGAAGGACAGGTAGGCTGACTTGATCCAGCATTCTACTCCTCTTCCCAACTGCTCCTCTGGCCAAAGATTCCAAGACAGTATGTCTGCCAGCCAATAACCCAGGCTCTGCTTCTCCCAGTACTCACATATAATTATAGGAGGAAGAGAAGAGGGCCCCAGGTGTTTCGGCAGGAAAACCATACTCTCCTCCGGGGTCGTACTGGTATCCACCTGCTATGGGGTCTTTAGCAGGGAGTGCAGAATCAAGCCAAGAATATTGACCAGAAGAAGCCCACACCTCCTGATCAGGCAGAGTCCCAGGCCCGGCAACACCCGTGTTGAGGAAGTTCTCCGAAGTCGGGTGACCAAGGAAGGCACTTGACGCAGAGGGAATTTGTGAGCCTGAAGCTGGGACACCACTGCTGGCCACTGGAATGGGCTGGCCAATCTGCCCAGTGTTAGACATGCCCCAAGATCCAACCCCCCCAAGGCCTTTGTTAAGGGGAAAGGCGAAGGGAGATGGGACAGAGGCGACAGAAGAGACCATATACCCAGCTTCCATGGGGTTTCCCGGAATGACCTGCTTCATCATGCTGCCCCCTTGGCCAGCCTGCGCCACCATGCCAACTTGCGGAAGCCCCATGACCTGGCCATTGACCAAAAAGTTCTGCTTCATAGCATTGAACTGGTTGGCCACGACTGGTTGGGAAGCCGGGGCAGAAGAGGCAGGGTAGGGTGGACGGAGAGCAGTGTGACCAAGGGAATGGATGGGATGTTGGGCACTGATGTGTAAAGGATTCTCAGTGACATCAGAGCCCAGGGCAGGAGCAGGGCCATGGGGACCTGGAGCCCGTATGGGCGTCCTTACCCTCACATACGAGAACCCGTCCATCCCAGAGGGGACAGCAGAAGCAGCATGGTCAGGAGCAGTAACAGGGAAACCGGGGGCAGAAGGGGCAGAAACAGGAGCAGGAACAGCGAGAGTATGAGAGGCAGGACGGTAGCCCATACCAGGATGAACTGGCTGCTCCCAGAGACGCTGGGCGGGCTCAGGTAAGCCAACAGAAAGGGGAACAGGAGGGGCACTATATCGCCGGGAAGGAACAGGAGCTTGAGGGTTTACAAGGCCCACCGGATTCTGATCTCTGGTGATAGGAAACTCCGGGAGCCTAGCAGCAGAGCCCCCCTGCACAGGTGTAGAGACTGCGCGTCGAGGAGGAAAGGCGTGCGACTTTTGAAGCGCCGCAACGCCTTCTTCCACCTCCAGCGCCTTTTCTTGCCGCAGTCCGCTCTTCTTTTTCCGCTGCACGGCGGCCCTGGCTGGGTCTGTCCTGGACCCTGCTGGACGACCAGCTGAGCGGATCACCTGCACGTCATCTATAAAGTCTGTTAGTGTTGGTATATGTTTGACGGAAGGTGTGTGCTTACCTTGGTGTCCTGGGGTGTCAACACACGTAGTTGTTCGGTGCCCTACGCGGCACCTGGAACAGGCAATCTTTTTACCTTGCTCGTTGGTTCTCATTGTAGCTGGATACTTGATGAGTAAGAATGTTAGGGTAGGAAGGAGTATTACCTTTTTGTGTTTATTACCTTGTTAAGTGTGAGTTGTCGAAGGTTAGACTTGTTTGTCGAATGTGGTTAAGTGAGAAGAATGAAGAAAGGAAGACAGAGAAAGAAATTTGGTATTTTATAGTATGTGAGAGTTTTCGAGCGTGAGGGGGTGAGATATTCAAGATTACAGAATGAAAGCTTGTTAGATCAGGATTTCACTCCGACGAATGAGAGAATGGATAGTTCTGATCGTACTGTGTATTTACTGTCTTTCATCTGGTCTTTACCTTTGAAGGATGAGTAACACGGAGAGTCACGAAAGGTTCACTTAAGCGGACTGCTTTGATTCGTCTTGGGGATGTACAATGTACTATTCTCTATCGATAGAGGCAAAGCTGGAGGCATCTTGATGAGTAGAGTTGAAGAGGCAAATGGAGGACGAAGTCACCTCACAACCCTTGCCAGTGAATCGTGCGTAATTCTTTCACTGCTTCTTGCTCCCCTGGACCCTCCCCTTCATCCCCGCATCTGATAAGTCTACTTGCATACTAATCTCCTTGATGACGGGAATCGTTTGAATCCCATAAGTGATAAGTTCATGCCCAACTGAAACAGCTAGCCACGTTCAGTTTAGCTGTGGACGTCCTCGCCCATGGTTGGGAAGCCTTGTTTGGGGCGACGTTCCCCGGCCAGGGGAAACTATAAGGGGATTAACGTTGGCACTAGTTAATCTAACTTCCGAATCAGTGACAGACTGTGAAAAGTTTATAAAAAAAAGCTTAATACAGAGTGTGAATATGGACTTATACTATTTCCTGTCTCACTTGCTAACCTGAGCAGTCGCTGCTTTAGACTGAGCGACCCCTTGGCAATTGCCAAAAAGAGAAAGACTCCATACACACCAAGGGAACTACATATGTGAACTCTTTGTAGAGTTTACAAATTCCCAAGACCTATTTTAGGAGGTTGAGTAGCTAAATTACACAGAAAGGCTTACTGATATCGAAGAACACTGTATCCAAACTCACATAAAAGGCAAACCCTCAAATATTAGTAATAATGCAAATACTTATTAGCAGGTGATATTGAGAATAACTGACCTCAGTCAGTTCTTCCATCTACTTCAAAGCCCTAGCAATAATTAACAGAATGCTATGATTATATGAATGCGGAAAGGGCCACGTCATCAGAATTAATCATGAGCGTCTCGACGATTTACTAATAGAGAAGGTAGTAGAAAAATGAAACTATATTTAGAGGACAATAATAACAAACACTGAATTAGATGCCTTGGCGTCTCATGATAACACGACCAAGCCAGAAATGGTACACATTCTGGGCATAGTATGGTACAATGACGCGTCAATACTAACTAGAAGCTTCGAAGATCGGCATCATTAACAGGCCAGTCTTCGGTGTCTCCGCGAATTCTGCCTAGTCATAACGATAGACAACGCATAGAAGCATGCAAGTGTGTTACAAGAGATAAAGGCCTAGTCTGAGACTTACACTTGTGACCTCGAAATGCAAGACCAAGGGGTTACCACTGGGTCGCCATCTATAACTAATGATGGACCCCAAAACAACAAATATGCTGGTTGGTCAACGGAGGCTCCTTTCAACGGATGTGAGACCTACAAGGATGTTAATTCTGGGTCTCAAGTCTTCGGACATCATGTTGCTATGGGGTCTTCAACAGAAGGCCAAAGCCTCGAAGCTTGTTCACCGAGTAGCGATACCGGGCTAAAGGCAACAGGCTTTCCTGCGCTTCTGCACTTGTTGATGCAAACCTCGCGGGGTTTGTTGATCTCGCTGACGCTCATTAGTTCTGCCTTTCTGGGAAGTTCTTCAAAACATTGCTCTGCCTGTCTCGGTGGCTTTGTGTCGTCAGGCAGTTTACCTGATGTTCCAAGGTCGTACACGGTGTAGGCATTTGCATTACCGCCACATTGGTATAAACTGTTTCCAGGGCATTGAAGGTTGCACATGCTCTCTGGTAACTCCGACTTCTTGCTGGGGTATGTGTCGTAACATTCGCAGAAACCTCCTTGGGAACAGAAGTGGTGGCACTTTGCAGGAGTGTTTTCCTTGAAATAGTGTGACAGAGGCGACGGGTATTCTGCCTTATGGCATGGCTGTTTTGGAGGTTGGTCCATGTCGGAGGGCTCAGAAGCTGTTTCCTTGGATGCCTCTGATGTCTCTGGTGCCTCCTTGGATACCTTGGACATCTCGAACGCCTTGGGTATCTCATCCTCTTCTTCGTCGGTCGGCCAACTTGGATCGATCTCAACATCTACACCTAGGCCAGTGTCGTAGACTGAAATGTAGTCGCGCTCGAGATTTTTGCGTTGGTAAGGTGGCATATATGTGTATGGGCGCCGGCATGTCTCATCTTCATCGCTGAAACAGGGTAGATAACACTTCCGAAGTTGAGCGGCCAAGTCGAATCGAGGGTATGATTTGACGCAGTAGCAAGCGGTGCCAATCAAAGCAAGAGGCTTTCCCTCCGCAGCACAAAACCTGGCGCACTCTAGGCGAGTCTCATAATTGACGATTCTGATGTGCTCGGGAGACGAAGGTCGAGCCTTGACGTCGTAGCAGCCCTGAGCGGTGATCTTGCCAAGCTTGCCGTGGCCCTTTGCGTACCGCTTTGGTCCGTTGAATTGTCTCGGACCAATCTTGAAGACATTGAAGAGCATTTCTCCCTTGGGGACACTGCCCTCCGGTACCCTGATGCAGTTATCGTTCAAGCCATTCTGACAGTTCACATTGCAGCGGTCGTTGTCCAGACTGGGGATGTCGAGAGGTACATCATCAGAGCAGAAGCAGTGATCGGTACCGAACGCGACCAGAGGTTGACCTTTCCGCTCACAGGTGTTCAAGCATTCTCTGAGGTGTTTCTCCGTTCGCGAAGATCCAGCAAGAGCAAAATGCAATGGATGTCTTCCCTGAAAGCAACCCTGGTGCGTAAGTCGATCGAGCTTAACAGACTGGGCAGCCACCAGAGCCACCCAGAAAAAGAGAGCGGCATGTAATAAATTGAGCCTCGCCATGGCAAAGCAAAAAAGAGTAAATGGCGTCAAGAGACAAGAAGGAACTGTCACGGACCGGAATGGGCCGTTTATATTTCGGTCATTTTGGATGGTCTAATTTTAATCAGGCATGATCTAGGCTCCCATTGGCCAGCCCTGGGATAAAGATGGAACGGTTTTAGGCATCCTACAGGGGCCTGTGCCTCATTCCTGGCTAAGATCATGCCAAATCAACCAACAGAATCTCGGTCTTTCGAGGCTAAAGCGGCAGGACTGCGGACTTAGCTGAATTGGTGTTGGCTTGGCGTCGGCTACCGCACCGATTAAATAGAGAAATCGCCGAGAGCCAAGTCTTTAGGGTAAAGCTGCAGTTTTTAAGGCACCTGGGTATTTATTGTAGCTGTAGTCAGTAACTAAATAGCTTTAGTAAGTCTAGAGCTAAGTTAGATTTAACCTTAGAATTTTATATTAAAGATGCTAAAAGCTGTATAAGAGAATTAAAATAATTATTAAAGAAATAAAATAAAGAAATACGTGAGATTAGATAAACTAAATACTGTATCGAAGCTAGATCAGGCGTCCCGACGACATTTTACTTTCACTAGAACTAACCCAAAGCAGGGACCAGACACGAAGAGGCTCTTTACTCTTCCATTATGCTCAATCCTACTCACTTCTGACGTTTACACCCTCATGCCGTGATCTAACCTCGACTCACACATCGACGCCCCCCGGCTTCTCTTCATGATCCACAATGAAGAGTGTCGTCACATTCAAGTCTTGCTATAAAATGTAAGTTCAAAAATATCTTTTTGTTCACATACCGACATCACTTTGAAGTTATGTTCGCTCATGCCATGAGGGCTCAGCGTGCAGTCTGGTTTGAGCAAGTTGTGGTTCGATGACTGTAGTTGCCTGGGAAACTCAATCAGACAGGTTTAAAGTTAAACTGGCTCCACGGATATCCTCCAGCCACGTGTTGAGGCAAAAGTTTGGGATATTTAGGTTGGTTGTATAAAGTATAAACATCATGCTCAATCCTGCGCATTACGAGACTTATCGTCTCCAAC
Source organism: Fusarium tupiense (assembly GCA_013364945.1). NCBI lineage: Eukaryota > Fungi > Ascomycota > Sordariomycetes > Hypocreales > Nectriaceae > Fusarium > Fusarium tupiense. Next base: position 27,738 of record JABEEO010000535.1, on the reverse strand, counting down.
CCCAAGCCATCATTACTGATAATCATACAAGAATTATATCACGACAAGTTGTTCCGAGCCGGAATCTCACATGATGAGGGCAGCAGCGACACCGGCCAGAGACAGAACACCAAACGCACGCGTAAAAGAAGACGATCCACCAGATGTGTTAGCAGGTGTAGCCTCACTAGAAGTCTCAGATCCGCTAGCATCGCTTCCCGAAGCCTTGGTCTTGGTGGCGTCGCTAGCAGTCGCAGTGGCGCTCGCGTGTTTAGCGTCGAGCAGTTCCTGACCAGCAGTGATGGAAACAGCACCGTAGTCGAATGTTCTAAACCCGTAATCCTCAAGATCTTCAGTGTTGGTGATAGTCGCGGTAGGATGACCGTCATCGTTGCCGCCAATGTTGATAGTGGTGCACTTCGTAGCGACGGTACGCGACATCTCGCAGTGGATGGAGAACTTCCAGTCATCTTCTGCGTCGCCGGGCATGGTGACGAAGAGATCAAAGTCGCCTGTGCTAGCAGCACCGGGAGGGAGAGTCTTGCTCATGTACGGTCCGATGATGTAGGTGTTGTTGTAGACACCGCAGTCGTCCATGGTCTGGAACTCCTCGCTCTCGGGGTCAACGTAGGGGCAGTTCAGAACGTATGTGGTATGATCCGCGTCTGCGCCGAGGACTTCGGCGACAAGAGTCATCGACGAGCCAGCATCGGCGAAGATGGGGAGAGAGGTTACGAGAGCGGAAGACATGTTGAATATTGAAAGTGAGTGTATGAAGTGAAAGTATTTTGTGGCTGAAAATGAGCGAATGAATGAACGATGAGATGTTGAAGAAGGGAAAACTTGGGAAAGGAGAGGGAACAGAATGGGAATAGCAATAGGGGACTAGCCAGGCAGAAGCCCAACCATTCAGTGGATTAACCGTAATTGAGCTAGGCTCGCCGTAGCGAGATTTACAGGGCATCCACTAGAAGCAACCAATGAAAAAGTCCAGATTTGATCAACGCCGGGGATGATGCCCTGTAGGGCAGCGCATGAAATGGTGAGTGTTTCACTATCGATAGGAACAGAGTTTGGTGTTTAAACGCTGGACCCAATGGACTTACACCGACATGGCTGTTGATGAACCTTCAACCCCATCATGCGTAAATTTTCTGGGAGACACAAAGTTGCGGAACGATCCGAAGAGTTCGTTATAACTCAATAGTAATATTTGAGAAAGCAGTACGCGCAGAAACATAGAACCACTCTCGCTAAGGATTGTCAGCATGAAGGAAATTTCATTGACGAGGGAGTGCGATACGCTTATCTAGACGGGAGAAATGAAGTGCGTTTAGATAAGACAAAATTGGAGCTTCTTTCAAAGGAGCAGATCCGAGCCTTGGCGTCCGGTGACTGCGGTCATCGATGAAAGACAGTCTAAGCGAGCTCGGAATTCATCCATAAACAGAATTCTGAAACATGCTTTTATCGAACTTGATCGGTCTGGTGGTCTAGTGGTATGATTCTCGCTTAGGGAAAACCCTATAGCATAGCTTGCGAGAGGTCCCGGGTTCAATCCCCGGCCAGACCCTATCCTTTTGCTGTTCCCTTGAATAAGTTACTTAATTGTTTAGTATTGGCTGAATGAATTATCTAATTCTCTCCATGTTACTGTACGTAATGTTCCTTTTTAGCTAAATGCTTTTAATTCTTATCTCTTAGTAAAGACCGCTAAGTCCGTTAAGGACGGCGGCATGTTTGATCTAGCTTGCTATTTGGAATTGGTTAGGCATTTGGCAAAGAATGGGGATAAAGTCATGGTTAAGACATACAACACAATCTGACACCATTGCTAAAATAGATACATATATAACTGCTTGCCATAGCATGTCAGTCTCCAATACTCAGTCAGATAAGTTGTCAGTTGACTGGCTCTTCACCGTTTGTTCCATCACCCTCTCTGGTGCTTCCTCTCCTCCAACACCTTCAAAAGCTTCACATATTCCCGCTGATCTTCACCCTCCTCGAAATACTTGACATTATCATCCGAGAGTTCCACAATCCACCCATACTCATAATCAACCCTAGCATATCTCCATAACACCAAACTTCTGTCCTGTTCTAGCATCTTTCGAATCCTCGCAGCCGCGACAGGATCCTCACTGTCCTCATCCTCCTCTCTATTACCCTCCTGCCATAGAAGCGGAGGTGTTTTGCTTTGCACGACAGACACCTTGAGAAGTCGCATATTGCTCTCCCGGGTGGCTCTCCACAGATCAGCCCACGTCACAGGTTCTAGGTCCCAATCTGGTCCGTATTCCGGTTCAGGCCCATCGCACATGCAGTCATGTAGCTCAAGCTCCTCAAAGCAATCAACGCGACTGGTGAGAAACTCTATCAGATCAGGTCCGATCATGATATTCTTGAGCGTGAGTGAGTGGAGGAAGAGGAGGTGGTCTTCCTTCAAGGGCAGAGAGATACTGTAGTTGGCAGATGCCCCTCCAAATAAACCATCAGGGCTCGCTTCGAGAGTAAGATGCCGGACATTTCGCGCATGCCTCATAACGAAGTGTGGCAAACTCCCGATAAACTCGATGAACCCGAGATTGGTGTGCAAACAATCGCCGTCATCGCCGCCAAAGACACCAATCTCTAAAACCTGCAGCCTTCCCAGGAAAGACGCCCACTCTGGGGTTTCCCAAGCAGAAGTGTTCCTGGGAATGAGGTCTTTTATCTTGAGGCTAGTAATGCTTTGGTTCATTGAAACGGCTCGCATGAATTCGTTGTATTGAGAGCGCCATATAATCTCGCGTTCTTGTTGCAGTGTCTGATCCCAGTTCTCCCCACTGTTAAAAATGTCCTGGGGCATGTTTGGATCTGGCCAAGTCGCGGGTTTGCCCCACCAGCCACAGTACTTAAATTGTGCCCCAGTGAAGTCGAGGACGAAAGAACTGACATTGCTGAGGAGATCGCCTCGCGTGATTTTCGTGAGTGTGTCTGTTGAAATTGGTCCCCATACGCTGGGCATCGGACCGTCGTGGGGCTTTTCCTCCCTGTTGGGTTGAAAGGAGACATGCAAGTGGACTGTAGAGATGAAGTCTTGATACTTGTGGACGACCTCCCCTAGAACTTGAGTAGACGCCAGCGGACAGCGAATAATGAGAGTTCGGAAGAGGACTCCAATAACAGCATGGCGCATGAACCAACTGACGCAGCTCAAGGCTTTGACATCTTGAGGTGACAGATGGCTCACGATTTTTGCGACAAGTTCAACAGGTAGGGTATCGAGACTGGCCATGTTTAGATCGATGAAGAATAGTCCTAAGTTTGAAGAAGACAAAAACCGAAATGAATTAAAATACTCTCATGAGACTTATGGTTGCCTGTCGTCGGCCATTTCCCATCACAAGCTTGGGGGAACGATACAATTTTTCGCGACCAAGGTAGAGTGACATAAAACGCAGCACGATTGCTCACTACACTTTAGTGCTTCTACTTGTGTTGGGCCAATGCCTAACGCATCAATAGTCTTAGCTGGTAGTGGAGCCCGATGCGCCACCAACCGACTTGGCTTGTGAGATTTTAACCTGGAGCTCGGCACGCCTTGATAGTAATTGGACGACGACCTTGAGGCTGAAATCACGACTGCATTCCACTTCATACGATAACTGATCAATGTCAAATGTTCGGCTAATTGTGGTCCAATCTGATCCATGCACCTAAAGCTCGGTCTAAGAGCAGTGTTATTGGTCTGGCGACTCATGCGATATCCTTGACATCGTCCCACTGATAAATGATATGCCTCTCTCCTAGTGCTGTCTTCAAAACAATCAGTAAATCATCAATGCTTCCCAGAAATTTGAGATACAGCGTTACGGCGACGCAGTATCGCCGATGATCTTCATCTGCGACTAAGGTTGTTGTCAACAGAACTTCGCTTTTCGAAGCATAGAATGAATCAATGGCGCGTCGAACAAGCGGTGCAGGTAGTCGTTCAGGTAGAGGTGAGCCTGTTCGTAGAGACTGTTCAATGATGCCGAGCACAGCCATGACATCGCCAATGGATCGCTCATCGAGGATGTTCGCAACGCGGATAAGACGGTCTTGCATCTCTTGTGGTAGTGTAGACGCGAGGTTAAGAAGACCGCCGAGCGCTTGGTTCATGTACTGTAGCTGCTCCTTCGTTTGTGCAAGAACCTTTTCGTCGAAGGGCCCGAAGCTCAATTCGCCTTTAAGCAACGCGATGGAAGGACTCACTGCGAGTAATATTTCTGCAACTTCGATCGAGACATGCTCTGCGACTGCACCCAGGGCATGATTCCTGTCCGTTCGACCCCAGTGAGAAATTAGAAGCGCGTAGTGATCTGATAGACTTCGCACTGAGTTTGCGAGAATCTTGCAGACGTGCGTCGTTCCAGATGGTGGACTTGGGAATAATTGCACGATGAACGCAGCGACGAAACCGATCAAGACTGTGACGACTCGCTTCCAGAATGCTTCGTAGCCTTTACCAGGAAGACCGTACTGGACAATATGGTCGTGATCCCAGCTGAAGCCGAGAACGAGGCAGAAAGTGGCCCCGCCCATTATTGTAGCAAATGCGAATGATGGGGGAAGATAAAGACGCCACCAGAGCATGGGAATGATCATGACGCCTGTTGAAGCTGCCATACCATATGGATTGCCAGCACCACTTCCAGCACCAATGTACCAAGCAACCATGCCTATGACTCCTCCGACAATAGTTCCAATCGTACGCGCGATGAGCGAAAACGTAAAGTCAGCCAGATACACGAGTAAAACAGTCTGCGCACTGATAACGGCCCAGATACCCTTCTCTCGGTAGAAGAAGCCAGCTGTACTAGGAAGCACTGCCGGTATTGACGTCGCAATGGTAACAACTACCATTCTCAGCGCATACATGCCAGAAGGATTGACCAACCAGTTGTACGTCGCGATGAATACTCGACCAATTTTACTTCTCTGCGCAGAAGAGCCTTTGTATCCCCGGCTGATATCTAGTCTTCGTTTCGTCTCCTTCGTCTGCTCATCGAAAGATTCGCCATCCATCATTTGATCTGGATCCTCCTCTGTTGAGATATCGTAGCCTGGAAAAGAGATTTGTCCATGGAATATCCAGGCCAGAGCATATTGCAGCCGTGACGGAACCCAAATACGGTGGCTGGTTCGTTTTTCGGAGAGGTGGAGTATGTACTCTAGCAGTTTCTCAGTCGCAATCGCCATGTTCAGAATCCGTTCCTCGATGACCATGGCAATCACCATGCTTGGCAGGAATGGTCGGTCGTTTCCCTCCACTGGTTTGAGGTGGCCATTCTCATCGAACAATTCTGCGTGAGCCTCGAGAACACCCTTTGTTGTGTTGATGACGCATGCTTCCCTCGCCTGCCGCGACCTTGCCAGAGTATCGTGAAGGTTTCGGTTCAGCTCCTCCCACTGTACAGGCGAAGGCTTTCCCATCCATCGGCAGGAATTGACAGCATGGATATAATCTGCCGCAAGGTTAATGGCTTGCGGTCCGATGTCCAGTAAGTCTGATGTCGTATCCCGAAGCGTGTTCCTCGTTCTAGAGCGTATTTCAGAACCTTCTGGTCTTTGGAAAGCACTCAGGATCGTGGCATTTTCATGCCGATGATGTTGTCCAATCTCGTATTTCTCTTTATCCGTCGCAGGTCCGATTCGTCCATCTTCCTGAGCTTTGATATGTTCCTCCTCCTTCTGCTTTCCTCGAACCTGGGCAATTTGGAAATCCAAAAGATACAGACTGGAAAACATGACTTTACGCGCCCGCTGGTGCAAACCTCTGACATCATCTGCGTTCCATCGACCACGGGAAAAGTCAATCGGAAGAAACGCGAGGGCTGGCTGTCCAGCTTTAAAGACAGCGATCATACTGGCCCTACTCCCTTGAAGCTCAGCAAGCGGGATGGCCTCATCAGCAAATCGCCTCTTTGTCGCAGAAAGAGCCGAATTGGACATGCGGACTAGCTTCTCAATCTGACCGAGGACCATGTACGACGTTGACTGGGGGAAGAGAAGCAGGCAGCATGCTAAGCCCAGACCGATGCCGATGGCTCCAGGCTTGACGAGAATAGCTGCAAGGTCGCCTTGAAACGCTGGGAGTGTCGGACCAAAAAGGATAAAGATATCGGTGACAATCGTTCCAAAGATCTGCATGAGGACAAGCTTCGGATTCGCGCATCGCAGCCGAGCCAAGACGTAGATGAACAAACAGCTCATACTGAAATACACAGCTGTGACTCTCGCATCAAGCATAAAACCCTCATGGATCAAAATCTGCGCCTCCCACGCCGGCGTCTGTCCCGTCGTCTTCGCAATCTCCCCAACCTGCTGCTGCAGCGCCTCAAGCTTAGCCTGCGTCTCAACATCAGAGCGCGTCGCTAGCGCTGCCTTCATCGTCAAAAGACCCCAACACCAGGCAAGGCACATTCCCAGCAGCAGCGAAAACGCGGCGAGGAGATAGATGAACAAGATACTAGCAGGCGGTACAGCGAAGAGGAGAATTGCGCCGAGGAATGTCGCTTGGCCGATTTCAACGAGACTGGGGTGGATGAAGATGAGGAGCATCATAACCCATATTGCGATCCAGCATCGAAGAAAGATCTTCATGTCGTGGGCGTTGAAGTGGTCCAGCCATGGCGGGAGTTTTCGCTTTGGACGCGCTTGGGCGGGTTCATTTTGGTGAGCTGAAGCTTCGTCAGAGGAAGGCATTGTTCACCACCGCAATTGACGCGTCTTGAAAGAGATTGAGGTCAGTCAGTGAGGCCGTTTTGGAAGAAATGAATGACAATTTGAGCCGCTGAGGCCGGAGCTAGAGGTTGGAACTTGGTTCTAAGTAAGACTTGACTATGACGTCTGTATGGAGAAGGTGAAACTCTATTGGTGAGACTAGTCTGAATGTCGTTGGGAGCCATTGAGGACTTGACGACTAGATAAGCCGTTGTAACGTTCATTCTCCTGCTGAACAGACTATTTATTTCACCCTTCTAGATTTATTCTGAATAACTTCTTGAAACCTGCTTAATGTCATATGCCGAAGATGTGATCAACCTCGGCGTGGAGTGGAGGGCGGGAGGATTTATCTTAGCGTGCTGTCCCATTTTTTCAGCTGTGGAGTTGAAGATAAGTGCACTAAACGTTGCCGTAGCCGAGAGGACGAATCGGGTCATCAAGCAGGGCTTGGAGCACCAAGGGAGTATGGGACTTACTTGATAAAGCCATGTTTGCACTGATTAAATGTTGTTAGTGTTTACTTCTGAACCTATGAGGTCTGGCAATAGAAGGGCTTATTAAGGCGATAACTTATTGTGTATAACGCCGATACTGGCGATTGATAAGCGGCGGATCTCAAGCAAATTAAATGTATAAGAGTAATTACTACAGTGTAACTCTACTATTACATCTTACATAAGACCTGCAAAAGCCAGCCTAACTACTGAAATGGACGGATCATTGAATACATGGCTACTGTAACAAGGAATCTTATTGCTAGTTATGGAGCTATCCACTTCGGTCCATTAACACTTTGAGGAGATCCCGATCTTTCTTTTTGTGGTCATCGATGCTGTTGCAATTGTATGTCTTGAAGAAGCCTGAGGCTTGTTGATTCCGTAGATAAACAAACTTGCGCAATCCTGTTTACTGTGCTCTAGTAATTTTGACATTTTCTTCACGTCAGTGAGCAGTAATAATTGTACGAATTAGTGCGACTCGTCTCGCCCTTCAGCTAGCTGAACTCGACCTCCAGCTCGCGGGGAATCTTGCCTGCGGTGACTGGTTGGTGTACATGTCATCTAGGCCGCACACTCGTCAGACAGAACGCTCCTCAAGCACGTAGCTCTCAGGCAAAAGTTCCGAGCAGTTCACAACCCGGTTGTCGGGGTATTTTCCTTTTTCGTGATGGTGCTCTTTGCAGTTCGAGTCGTTCGTGGGGGCCTTGGGACAGATGAAAGGATAGTCGAAGTTCTCCGGGATGAAGTGCTGGTACTGCGGCGCGTCGGACGATCTCGGCTATCGCGTTACTCTCAATCCTTGAGAATTGCTTTGACTGGGCTAGACTTGAAAATCTGAAACTGAAGCCAGGTGAGAAAAGGAAGCGCGTAAGCAGTGCTGTGTCTGATTGGGGACCAACAACTTCAGCCGCAGTCTGGATTCAAGGCGGGGTAACAGCTCTTCCACCAGTCAGTCGACCAGTTACTAGGATGAGGGGTCTTTGAGGCACCAGCAATATCGAGAGATGTGTAGGATCGTGCAGGACTAGAGGCACAGAAATAGTATCACTGCAGAACTATTTACAGTCCAAGGTGGGGGCGAAAATCCTCATAAGACGGCGTACAGATTACACCGCTTGGCTCTATAAGTATTGAGCATAATATCGTGGAAAGCAAAAGCTTAAGCATATCATTAACCTTGCAACCTTAAAAAAAGCCCACCTCACGTTGCGAAAATGAAGTTCACATTCGGTGTCTTGGCACTTGTCGCGTATGCCAATGCGTGGACCATGCAATTTGACTGTCCAAGAGGCTCTGGATTCGAAGGGTCCTATTCTGGTTCTAAGAACAAAGGCTGCACGAGCATCCCGACTTGTACCAAGGGCGATCATGTACGTTTTTTCTTACTGGACCTGTCGAGTATCTATTGGCTGATTAACTTCTTGTTAGATGGTCTGGGGTAACACAAAAAAGTCCAATTGTGTTCTGAGGCTGTACGCTGCTGCGCCGTGTGCCGCTGAACAGGAGATTGGCCATTCTAAGGAAAATTGGGATCACAAGTTTGGGCAACCTGTTTTTGCCTGGGGAGTCACAAACTGTTAATAAGCAGCTGTTTCTGGCTTAGGCAGAAAGGGTTCTCAACAATATGGTGTCTTGTACGGTTCCCCAGATAGCTATTGAAGGTATATACATGAAATGGGGTTTCCAATCGCCGCTTCACGGAATTCAACCAGCAAAGCTCATCATACACTCTTGACTTGATACAGGATCTTAAGTGGTGCACTGAGAGTAGAAATCGTTGAGCGCCTTGCACGTTCCAGTGGCGCAGCACTTTGGACCGGTCCAGGTATTTCCACCGCACTGGGCCCAGAGGAGAGCGCACTGTATTAAGTCAGCATTACTAATTACCTTAGATAGCAGTGGACACTTATGGACGTGTGACTTACCTGGCCAGATGGTTGAGTTGACACGGGAGGAACCTGTGTAGATGACGCTCGGGTAGACGTCTGCAGAGTAGTAGTGCTGTCGCTGCCGCCACCGTCACCGCCGGGCGCACCGTTGCAAGAGAACTTGAGCCAAAGTTAGATATGATGACAGCGTCTGGGAGAGTATCGTTGTTTTACATACCACTGCAGGTCCAGGAATGGTGAAGCTATTGAAGTTGGAGTAGATCTGGGGGACCAAGCGTTAATAAGCTTCACTATCATTTTGGCAGATACTGTCTTACGTTGGCGGTGTATCCAGGGTCGGTATCCTTGAAAGCACCAGGGATTTTGACCTGGTTGCTGGGAACAGTGCTGCCTCCACCAGTAACACTAATCTGGGCGCAGCTGATGTAGAACTAAGATTCATGTGAACTTCTGCCACGAAATCAGGTGCTGGTCACTTACCTGAGGAGTACCTGCTGGCCAAGGGTTGTGAATGCCTAGACTCTGGATACGAAGAAGATATTCGCCGTTCGCAATGCAAGTTGGGAGGTTAAAGGTGTAGCTGACTGAGCGTAATAAGGTCAGCTTACGAAAGGATGATTCCCATGGATATCAACTCACGGTACATGGGCCAGGTTGAACTGGTGCCCCTGAAGGTAGGGCCTGTTTATACATCGTTAGTCCTTCTTCTGTCAATCAGACTGATTGGCGACAGCATACCCCAGTCCTTGATCTTGAACCAGCCGCCACTGCCATCATACGATGAAGCAGAGCTAGGGGCCTTAGACATGTACACCGAGATCGGTCCTTGGTGGTAGACAGCAGTGTCGAGGGTGAAAGTGATGGAGTCGCCAGCCTTGACACCTACAGTCTGGGTGTTGGTTCCCGAGGTGCCGACATTGCATCGGAGGTCGTTAGAATCCAGGTCTAAGACATAGCTGTTAGTAGACTATCTTATGAACGCTCTTACTAAGCAGGAGACCAAGACATACCAGTGACGGGAGAGTTGTAGTTCGTGTTCTGTCGAATGTACTGAAAGACAGGATACTTGGTCGACCCAACACTAAGCTGCTGGAATATATAATGAGCAGAGGCGCTCTGCACCAAGGCCGCAGCCGCCGTAAGTGAAGTAGCGATTTTCATGATTATGTCTAGAGATGATGCTGGTTGAGACTGGCCGAAGGAGGTGATGCAGGTTCAGGAGCGAGATATAAAAGAATGCTGCGGGTCGAACGGCACGGACTTGTGAGTGATCGCGTTCCTGATGGTAGTTTGAGTGTCGCCCAATGGGAATGATATGATGATGCTCCATTATAGCTCCGTTATAGATTGAGTGGTCTCGATGCGTCAACTGACAACGCTGTCAAGCTCCGACAGCCCAAAAAGGGAATGATGATGGCAAATCTGGAATATGACAACCCACAATGTTCTACAGACGGATGTAATGTAGAAACATGGTTGTTCCTCTCGATACCGAGATACATAGACACGTGTGAGTTGCCTCTTATCGTACGCCTCCATCGTCGGACATGATAGCTATTTTTTAGTCGAGTGGCTTTCTGCCGATGCTATGGTGTATCCTTTTAATCTCGGCTTTTTCACTAAGTAATTGGGAGCGTATTGAAGTATGGAGTACCATTGTTTCGGATCTCGCTTGCCAGGTTGTCGATGGATTTACCGGTTAAATTTCATTTCGGAATGTCATCTTCCGTTCTCGGATCCGGGAACGTGAGCAGCCAACAATGTAACACTCCTCTAGACTTTAGGCATTTCTTGCTCTGTCAAAGAAGTCACAAGGCTATTCCTATGCTCTCAAAGGAACACTGTCTCATCTTCTGTGCTGTATTTGAGGCGGTGTCTCACTGCTGTCAATTCTATGACTCTCCATGGCTATCTACTTACAGACTCATTCTTTATCGATTTCCGAATCAATCGGTATATCGCCATTATTTGTTCAGGCCGAGCGTGATGACCGCAGATGCCGATGAATAAGGTATAAGGTTGCATGCAGCTGGCGTTCTGCGGTTTAGCACGATGTGTCCTGCTAACCCAATTTGGAACGAGAAGTCACCTACACCAAGGTTCACTCAAGTCTCGAAGAACAGTGCATCGCTGAAGATGATCAAGCCATGATTGATACCGTCTTTGATGGTATTGAAGAGGCCTACGTCTCTGCTTGGAACCAAGAAGACTCATTCTGCAGCCCCGCCCTGACGATCTACATGACAATGGCGATCTGCAGGGCAGTTTGAGCCAATGAAGGGACAGGACAGTCATGTCCAGGAGGAAACACCAAACCCCGCATCGCGCCACCAAACAAAGTGAGTCATATCGGTCGTGACTGCTGAATAAAAGAGGCATTGCTCTTCAAAAATTCTCAAAGAGAAAGAGACACTGCCCCGTGATCCCATCTACAACCAACAAAGCCTTCGTCAAGCATCCTCACGTACCTAGTTCCCAGCCTGATTTCAGATCTATATCAAGCTACCTCCAACAACCAAGACACTAGCAAAATGGCAGAAGGAGCCTCGCCTCCCAGAGAGCTTGATCTAGTCGGCAAAGTAGCAGTAATAAGTGGTGCTTCGCGCGGTATCGGTCGCGCTATCGCATTCAACCTAGCATCGCGAGGATGCTCTATGCTCGGTACCTGCGTCAGTGACAAAGGCGTCGAAGCCTTATCAACAGGCTTGAACGATGAAATCACCGAGGGCGTTTATAAAGCTACATCTAGAGAGCGTCCATCGGGTCAACAGATCAAAGGAATTATAGCTGATGTCTTCTCCCTCGACTGCCCTAAAACAATTGCCGATGCTCTTGAAAAGTCCTTCGATGGTCACGTCGACATCCTTGTGAACTCGGCTTGTGACCCGATGCCTGGAGTTATCGGCCAGATGACTACAGAAGAGATCCAACGAAGCCTTCTGGGCAACATCCAAGCCCCAGTTCAAATCGTCGAAGAGCTCGTCCGCCGAAAGCTCTTCCAACCCAACAGCCGCATAATCTACATATCATCAGTGCGTTCTCGCCTCCCATGGGCCGACCAACTCATGTATGCCGCTGGAAAATCGGCTGGCGAGTCATTGTGTCGAACATGGTCACAAGCCTTTGGTGGAAAGGACGAGCGATATGCATTCATGGCGGGGACTACTGCAAATGCTGTCACCGCAGGTTTGACGGAAACCGACGCTGTTATGGATTGTGGACCGGAGGTGCTCAAGACTTTTCAAGATGAATTCTTTCCTTTGCAGAGTATACCCAAGTTTGGACAGCCCGAGGATGTGGCTGATGTTGTAGGAATGCTTTGCGGGAATGATGGAAGATGGATTACTGGGTCAGTTATTAGTGCAAGTGGTGGGTGTATCAAGATGCAATAAAGCTTTAGCATATCACAAATGGCTAGCATATCACAAATGGCAAGATTATACAAATGGTTTTGCACTCTTTATTGATAGCGAGTGTACTAAAACAAGAATAACATGCTGTCGCTATACAAGGAAGAAATGACAAAATGCCACGTTGATGTACACGGGACAAGACAACAACTCCGCCAGAAGCTCCCACAGAACGCCAGTCTTTCCAACGACTTAGGCCACCCTCGACTGAAATGCAAAAGCCTCAGCTGCAAGAAAAGTATCCCGACCCTGTGTCTCCCTAATAATCCCACTGCGAACCAGACTCTTCAGGACATCATGCACATACTGGCGATTATACACCGACTCGCCCAGTGGGTTCTCCCCCGGAAGCACAGAACGAATCTGAGCTTCGAGAGTAGCAAGTTTAGTGACCGGAATCTTGGCAACCTTGAAGAACTTGGAGTGGTTGGGGGGAGCTCCACACTTGATCAGGGCGTAGCGAGCATCATTCTGACGACCTTGAGCGGTGAGCCACTTCTTGAGAACAGGGTTGAAGACAGCAAGCATCCAGCGGCTAGGTACCTGATAGTCGATCTTGGGATTGAAGTCCAGAGAGGGATTGATGGCGATGTAAAGTTTGGCCTGGGGAGGGTTGGTCTCCTGGTTGCAAGGGAATTGTGTGCAGTCCGACATCTTGCTGGTCTGTCTGAAGAAGTATGTGAATAATGCGAGATAGAATGCAGTTTGACTGTCCGATGAGAAGATGTAAGATGATCTGAGGAAGTCTGTGAATGTGATCGCTCAATAATGCGAGAGAGAGTGCAGTTTGACTGTCCAAAAGAAGATATAAGATGATAATGTGATCAGTGAATAATGTGAGAAAGAATGCAGTTTGACTGTCTGATGAAAAAATGTAAGAAGATGATGTGATTGTGTTGACAGTGGACGATCAGGCTGTTCTTCAAAGTGTCTCGTGTTATACAAAGATATGTGAACGGACGAAGAATCTGCTACTGCTCTACGATTCTGAACGTGCGAACGTCCGGTGTTTTATAGACACACTGGTCTATGCCATGAGAATCAAGCTTTCTAAAGTCTTCATTTTTACACTGTCGTATTGGCCAGATATCGTGGGATTAATGTCTAAATAGCATTCCATATGTGTTATTCATAGTTGGGATATGTAGCTTAGAGTTTAAGTTTAACACGCAGAAGTTTATGGACAGATAAAGGGTTTTCTGAGCACATTTATGAGTCATTGTGCAAAGGTTTTGCGTAAAAGGTTATATTCTGGAGAGCAACAGTATATATTTGATCTTTGCGTTAGCAGGCTAAAGTTTAACCATGTGGCCAACAATAATCTGGCTATGACGCAAAAGTAACTATCTGAAAGCAGCACTGATATAAAACTGTATAAAGAAGAGCCACAAATATTTACCAGACAAAATTCGTTCCTCTAGTACCGCAGTCCTTCTGATGTCTGTACCAGAATTTGGATGTCTGCACAGCTCATCTCAAGGTCGGAAAAAATAGTTTCAGCCTTCTTATAGTTCAATATACGACCAACTACCAACTTTTGGAAGATACGAAGAACCCAATTGCGGTTGCACTCCAAAGTGTCATACGCGACCTCAGGGTCAGTAGAACTGATGATGTGATTCACATCATCTACCTGAGCTTGCGTAAGGTTAGCAACCTCAAAATACAGTAGCTTTCGTTCTGGATGCTCTATACTCTCTCGATTCCCTGTTACCTTTCGGCAGGGATTACCATCGACAAGAAGACCCTGTTCCACTACCCAGTGATTTGGGTGCTGCAGAGCGATGCTCCAGAGGTCGCGGGTGTCAAAGAACCCATTGTCAGGAGGCAGGTCTTGTTGCTCGTGGGATGAAAATTGGTTCACCACGACGTAGAGCTGAGTTCTTGAAGCACTTCGAGCAGGTGGCTTGGAACAGTCGGACATTTTGTGGAATGATTGAAGTGAGCTGTAATGATGGGGTAGGGTTGTGTGCTTAATGTCTGGGCGGTAAGACTGTTAATTAAAAATGGTGCTATTTGGCTACATATTTATAATCCCTTTTCCACGCTGAACACGTATCTTGAACTTTCCTTGCAACAATGAACAGGCTCTCCTATGGCTGTTGCTGTGAAGCCATGAGAAACTGAACAAATCAGCAAATTGTGTTCATTGTCTTTTCTACTGACATGCTAGAACATTCCAATGCGCAAGTATGAAGGTCTTTGTTGCTAGTAGCTACTAGACTTTCTCTTTGTTTAGTATGCTTTGTGAGACCAGCTGGTTGCTTTGGCGATTCTACGTTTGTCGTGAATTAAAGCCCCTCTAAAAACGCATCACTAACCTGTGTCTTGCCGAGAATATCACCAACAACCAAACTCTGTAGAACATCTTGCACATGCTGGTGATTGCACTCCAAATAACCTTTCATCTGAACAGCAGCGACAAGGTCAACCCGAACTTGAACCTATTGCAAACAAGCTTTCGGAATGCTGGTGATCTCAAACCACTTTATATCGTCACCAGCAGAATTGAACTTTTGGTTGACCTTGGGGAAGTCTTTCTGGCAAGCCTATGTTTTTAGACAGAGGTCTATGAGGTGATTGAGATTGTAATTCTATTGCTATGCTGCTAATTTAAGCGCATCTCGCATCACGATTTGCTTCCTGACCTATCAGATGACGTCTAACCATTACGCCACAAGCCCCCAGGTGGTTGAGATTGAAGCTCAAGATATTGGAGGCATGCGCAACACCGAAGAGCTGGGCGTGTGAACTGCTTCTTGGCTCGGTCTCCTTACGGGTTAAGATATGTGACGTTATGTTTGTTTGAGGTCGCTAAAAGAGTGAGAGGGTTAATATTGGCCTTTGGTTCTATGCAAATAGATTGAAGCAGTACTGTAGAAGGCGGCCGACTCTCTTGACATTATGGACCATCTTAGAGCGCCCAAGTAATTTAAGAGAAATAACTGCTGAATGAACACATGCAGATAGGGTATCTCATCTCACTGTTTGTGAGCTTGAACAGGCAGGCCAGTGATATGTCTTTCCCTACCATGAACAGATACGTTCGTAAAAGCGCACAAAAACGATGCTCAGGCGTACCCCTATGATGACAGTATGCCGGCGTCTATTCGCGAGACATGATGCTGTCTGCACATCGTAGACAGGCGACAGGTGGTTGAGTTCTACTTGGGGTAGGCGCGCCAAACGAAGCACCCACCAATTTGACCGTCGTTAGGAGGCACATATGCTTGATTCCAGAATCTGCCAGATAAGAAATGCCACTGCTGACCTATTTTGAGGCCAAGCTTCTGGAGTCGGGCTGCATGAGACCTGAGATTTGCATTGCTCGATTCGGTAGGTGAGTAAACTTGTCAGTGCGCTTTTCGCGGGAGCGGGACAATAGCGCCCGCGCCATAACCCAAGGGTCATCGGAGGAAGTATGAGCCCTCGGAACTTACATCTGACAGCCAAAGGGGGCCATTTTCATCGTTGAACCTTCGCATATCCTATCAAAGTCCCCACATGATAATTAACATTGTTGCTCCTTCATACAAGTCGGCTGATGATCACTGCCGAGCCCAATACGACCTACTAGCGGTGAGCAGCCAGAGTGGGCAAAGAGAAACGGCTTGACAAAGTGCTTTCCTTTTTCTGCTCAGCCGGCATTCTCAGCCCCTCTTTGTCTTGGGTGTATATGTTTTGACTGGCTGAAAATCCAGATTTGAGATACTATGTGGCTGGCTGAGAAGCAAAGAATGGCCGAGAACCAATGCAAACTTCAATAATTATGTAGCTGGACCAGTCGAGATCATCTCCGCATAACGCCATGTCTCACTTCACGAGCTCACATCAACGAAAGGACAATTGCATTGCTGCCGTCTTCATAATTGATAGCTCATTTGCCGGCGGCGACTGGCTATGTGTTTACCTCTTTTTCACGCACCAGAAAACATATATAACAACAAGCTCGCCGATCCAATTTCTCAATCAGTCTCATCACTCAATATCCCTCCCACCCCATAATCATCTAAACAACCTTCTACACTTTTCAAAACCATGGCCTCCGCCCAAGTCAACGGCTTCATTGGGATGCAATACTCCCGTGAAGGTAGCGACTACGAAAAAGGCGACTACAAGTTCTTCAATGAGCAGTATGCGACTTCATCGTACGTCGATGTACTTGATCCAAGCGGGAAACAACCTGAATCCGGCCCACATCTTCAGACCAAAGGATGATAACGACGTCAAGGCTGTTATCAAATATGCCGTTGAAAACAAAGTCGGCATCGCCATCAAGAGCGGCGGCCACCAGTACAGTGGCGCGTCTTCTTGTGGAGACAAGAACGTGCAGCTTGATCTCAGCAACACGTACAAAGACTTGAAAATCATCGACGTGAACGTCTTGGAGAAGCCTAAGATTACTGTCGCTGATGACAGAGTCCTCGTCTTTGCCGGTGTCAGCAATCAGCTACAGGACTTCCTGGCCTACCTGACTAGCCATAAGCTGTTTGCTCCAACAGGGCAATGCGCTTATGTTTGCCTTGGTGGTCATGGCCAGACCGGTGGTTATGGCCAACTTGGTCGCAGCTTCGGTCTTCTTGGTGATTACATCGTCGATATTCGATTGATTAACCACAAAGGGGAGGTCATACACGTCAACGAGGGTCAGGATGCAGAGCTTTTCAATGCTATTCGTGGTGGTAGCCCTGGAAACTTTGGTGTCGTTACCCACTACACTATCTCGGCTTTGAAGGCCAAGAGCTACATGGGGATCGAAAACACAATCACGACAACCGACAACACAGAGTCCAAGAAGTTCCAGGGACCGCATGGAATCAAGGCTGCCTGGTTCTATAGCGAGAGAGTCCTTAGGAGTCTCTTGAACATTGTCGCCAAGATGTCCGATGAGGGCACCGCACCCCGCGGGTTCGACCTTTGTGTCAATGTTCTCAGCACGGACTTTGACATTACGAAGCTGTTTCCTGCTCTGAAAACCGATGAGGAGTGGAAGGGTGTCCAAGAGGTGATCGCCAAGTTACCTAAGCCCATCAAGGATCTGTTCAAAGGCAAATTGCCCCCTGTTATCGTTCTTTATGCTCAATGGTGTCCCGTTGGCGATCAGCAAAAGTATGACGCAAGTGTTGATGCATGGTTCCAGTAATTTAGAGGCTTGAAGCATTATCGCTTTCAATTCAATGAGATTTCCGCCGACATGTCTGATATGGTGGGACTCTGGTTGTTCCCCAAACGAAGAGAGTTCCCACGGCCATACGTCAAGCGGACCTATGCCACCAATTCGAGAACCCTCGGCAAAGATGGCTGGGTTGACACCCTTGTCGGGAGGCTTAAAAAGATCTGCGATCCCAAGGAGAAGCTGGATGATGCGAACGCGAAGCCGGTCAAAAATCCACTCTACGATAATTGTAAGCTCTCAGCCCAGATCCAGTTCTTCGGTGGAGAGAATTCCATGTTCTACAACAACCGCAACAATGGAGCCGCCTACAGTTGGAGAGATTCCACTGTTCTCCAGACTGTGGACTGTTGGTACCTAAACAGAGGCCAGCCCAAATATGAAGAGTCACAGAAGCTTGCAAACAAGTGGCAGGCTGAGAATGACAGGGCCATGATTGGTTCCAACAGCTGCTTCAGCAAGACCGACAGGCGTGTTCTTTGGGGCTCTTGGGGTGATTGGGATATGGCTAAGCCTGAGGTCTGGAAGACTTATTATGAAGATGAGGCCAAGTACCAGAGTATCGGCAAGGTCAGGGCTGCATGGGACCCAAATGGTACCTTTACTGCTAATCCGTTTGCTGTTGCTCGCCAAAGTTAGGAAACACTCAGCTAGGCTGCAATTTAATTCAAGAATTCTTTCATTGCGATCAATATCTTAGTGCCAGTGTCCTCAAAGTCTCTGTCACATACCAAAACGTAGGTTGTTATAAGACCAGACCACTAGAAATAGCATTAAGCCAATATGTTGATTGACGTCTCATGTAGCACAAATACGTGTCTTCTCAAGTTTTGAGCGGAAATTGACAAACTTGGGGGCTATGTCGAGCTCTCATGCTTGGTATAAAAATGCTGCGCCAATGGAAGGGCTTTAACCGCCAGCCTGATTGTGATGGAGGTGCATAGCCCCCGCAATGGCGTTGTTGGGCGTCTCACCGTCCTATTAGAGCCATCAGACCATCATATTATTGGCACGCAGGTCTCACTACTGACTAAGAGCTGAAAACACTGCGCCTCATGCGGGCGAGCCTGAAAATATCTTGGCGGATGGTGGAATCAGCCCCAGAGAACGCCCAAGTTCGAGTGCCAGGCGACTCGTCACGAACTCGGAAGCAAATCTGCTGGTGATTCGAACAAAAGCCCTATCACATTGACCGAGATACAATGGCTGAACTGGCTCTGGGTATTGCCGGCGTTGCTGGCACAGTCGACGTCTGTATAAAGTAAGAATACCGCCTGTCGGCACTCGCAGTACTTTTGACCGTTCTAGGTTCGGGAAATATCTTATCAAAGCCTACAAGGACTATGGTCAGGCTGATACATTAGCCCACGAGCTATCGGTAAGAATCCAGGTTTGCTGGTCTCGAATTGCCAGCCAGCTAGAGATCGTCAAAGAACTCGAGGGTAGCATGACCGAGGATCAACGGGAGCTACAGTCGCACATATTACGCATCCTGCAGTCCAAGCTTGAAGCTGCGACAGTTGTCATTTCCAAGCCCGATAAGCATGGTAGCTCAAGGAGGTACAAGGCTCTGCATTTTGTCAACCTACGAGAATCCCTTGAGAGCACCGTTGCCGATCTTGAGTCTTGGCAAAAGCGGTTTGAGCCATCGTGGTTCCAGATTATAAAAACCGGCCCAACTAACACTGAAAATGTGTTGAAAAGGGCTACTCTGACCAACCCACGAGATCGAGGAGAGCCGGCTCGCGAGGGCTTGAAATTTCGCGAAGCCTTCAACAACAGCGAGACTGTGAAGCTAGCAGAAAAGGTACTCGAGAACCTTGAAATGCAAGGGATCCCGTATTGTGAGACCGAGCTTGCAGCCAAGCAGAAGGAGAACAAATACTTTATCATTGATACTGTTTCTCGGGATACAGTTGCATTGAGAGATGCCCGGGAGCTTGCATCACGTCTCCGAGACTCAAACCCTTCAACGTTCGGGACCTTGAAATGCAAAGGAGTTGTTCAACTTGCCAGAGAGCCGTCCCTCAAGTTTGTCTTCGGCGTTCCCGACGGGTATTCTAGGGTCAGAAGCTGCAGGGAACTTCTCCTCTCTGGTCCTACCAACTCACTCACCACTAGACTCAAAGTCGCGAGGCAGCTTGTCACAGCAGTTTATTACGTTCATTTATACGAATTTGTTCATAAAAACATCACGCCGGAGACTATACTCATCCTAGAGTCTCCAAACGAAGAGCATATGCAAATGCTTGTGTGCCTCGTTGGCTTTCAACTTTTCCGGTATGCTGATGCCCCGACAAACACTTCCAAGACCAAGGAAAGAAGTCTGGTGTATCAGCATCCTACGCGCATCGGGGATAAGACTGTGAAGTTTGTTATGCAACACGATATATACAGTCTTGGTGTTTGTCTCTTGGAAATTGGCCTCTGGCGGTCGTTTGTTGAATCTCACGGTGCTACTTCTACGCTATCACCAGTGTTCACTAATAGCGAAGGATTTCTGTCGGAACTAGGCCCACAAGCTATCAAAGAGCATTTGATACACCTCAGTCGTACCGAACTGAGAATGTGTATGGGCGATATATACAGTACGGTGGTTGAGACCTGCTTGACGTGTCTGGACGAGGGCAACATAGGCTTCGGTGACCCCCAAGACTTTGATTATCAGGGAGGAGCCGAGGTTGGGTCGCAATATGTCGAAAGGATCATGAATCCGATGGGTACGCTTTGTTTTTGATAGTAGTCGGGACACAAGATCGAACGTTCGCTTTGCTTGATTAACGGCGGTGGGGGTAAGGGGGTGACAGGGAATTGAGCCAGATCAAATTGTGAAGAATGGTAACCCTAGATAACTGCAGGCAGCTTAATAAGACTCCAATTCACAAGCAAGTTTGGTTTTTTATGTGTCTTGACACCATCAGGGGCCTCTCTCAATTCTTGATAACCAATTATTTGCCGCCGTAGTAGGCTATGCTGCAGGCGGAAAAAGCTATATGCGCTCCGAAGCGAAGCTGATGCTTCAAAGTCAGGCTCTGCGGCTGAGTGACTGCAGGCTGACCTTCCCCTCCCCAACAACAATACCCGATTTAATTCAGTTTCTCTTTCTTGACTGAAGGTTCAATCCTCTAGATAACCCAATCGACCAATCGGTGTCGCTCGCGTACTACCACAATCCACGAGTGCCAACATGGATGGATCTCTTTCAGACCTCGTTCATGACTACCAACTAACCACGCGTTACGAGGGTGTCTTCACTATTCACTACCATCGTGATCCAGATGCACCTCCTTCAGCTCCTCACCGTCGGGAACGCTGGAAAAAGGTTCGTACTCTTGGTCATGGTGGCCAAGGGGATGTTCTCCTGCAAACATGCACCGATGGAGGCCGAAGCGTTACCAATCGCGCCGTCAAACGGATTCGACTGGAGAGTGCGCATTCCAAACAATACTACAGACGCGAGCTCGAATCCATAGTCAAGTTCTCCCATGAAAAGGTAAATTAATGGGTAGTCCCTCGCAAACGTATCATCTCTCGACAAATCCTTCTAACAGACTTCAGTACTCTCAGTATTTCGTCAGGTCCTTCGGATGGTATGCGACATCGAATAGGCTGTACATAGCTATGGAATTCTTCCCTGATGGGGACTTGTATGCCTACATTCGTGACCACGAACGTTTAACAGATGATGAATGCAGCCACATCATTAGTCAAATCCTGTCGGGTGTCGCTGTTATGCACGAAGCAGGATTTGCCCATCGCGACGTGAAGCCTCAGGTTGGTATTGAACCAATATTCTGACTATGGCATCTAACTTGTTGGCAGAATATCCTAGTTTATAAAAGTCCACAGGATCTCGCTCCGAGTTCTTGGTGGGTGAAGCTTGCTGACTTCGGTGTCAGTAAGAAGCTGGGAGCGGAGACGACCGGCACAACCCTGGCTCCAGGGACCCCATTATATATGGCTCCCGAGCTCCTTAAATACGACTCTCGGAGCATCCCAACCGAGGACTATTTGAAGGCAGACATATGGGCTATAGGAATAACTGCTTTCTTCATTCTGACAAAAAGCGTGCCATTCAAAAGTCAGGCTACAATATTGCACTATGCAGGGAATTGGGACGACCTCTCCTCTATTCTTGTTGATTGCCAAGTCACTGAAAATGCTCAAAACTTTGTCTCCCGGGTATTAAACCCCCGAACGGCCGAGAGACCTGACGCAGAAAGCGTAAAGCAACATGCATGGATTCGCCATTGGCTACCAGAAATTCCAACGCCGGGTACATGCAGGTAGGCTTGATATCCCCCATTTTAAACATAGTACTGACCTTCAAAGGCAGTCTACAATTTCTTCCTGTCGAAGTTCTATTCTAGACTGTACAGGGGTAACAACAGAGATCTCGACGCTGGCCTCACAAACCGTTTCGCAAAGATGGACTGGCGATTTCCATGATCTTGGCCGTTTACCCGAGGCCCCAGATCAGATACAGAACATATACAACATTCCTTCTAGGGTTGGAGAAATGGAAATTCCGATTGCTGAGACACAATGGATTACCAAAAAGGAAAATGATAGACCTGCAAGCATGGATAATCTGATACAAAATCCACAAAACCATGGAATATGCCGAGACGTTAATATTTTGCAACAACTCCGTCGTTGGAACGGCACTGGAGATGTCGACATGGTTCGGCTGCTTGCAGACAGTGGAATTGACATTAATGCTCCAGACGCAGATGGCCGAACACCACTGCACCTTTCGGCTACCATTGGCAATGTGGATATGGCCCGTGTATTGTGTGAAGGGGGTGCATTTATCGAGACAACAAGTGAAAGTGGTCATACGCCACTTCAAGTGGCTGCAATAAGAGGTCATGCAGACGTGGCCGAGCTTTTGATTGAAAAGGGTGCTGATATCGAGGCAAGTGACGACTATGGCGGTTTCACTCCTCTGGGCTTCGCAGCAAGCATGAACCATTCTGCTGTCACGAGACTCTTACTTGATAAGGGGGCGAACGTTGAAGCAACCAACCAGGTTGGGCATACACCACTTATTTCTGCTGCAAAGAGTGATTCCGAGGCTGCAGCAAAGGTTTTACTCAATTATGGTGCGCATATTGAAGCAACCGACAAATCAGGTAGTACACCGCTCATCTGGGCTGCAAGAGCTGGGTCAGAAGGTGTCATCGAGCATCTTATCCATCACGGAGCCAACATCAATATAAGCGAGTACTCGGGCCTCACACCCCTGCGCGTTTCCAGGATAGAAGGCCACGATGCCGTTGAGAAGCTATTGCTTAAAGCCGGGGCTCGTATGGATAGCAGCAGCTCAGCATTGGATTTGCCACTCCATGAAGCTGCACAGAGAGGTTACCACCGTCAAATAATAGTCTCGCTGGGACGAACACGCGCAAATATTGAGGAGAAAGACGACTTAGGGCGTACACCGCTGATTCTGGCTGCAAGGGAGGGACATATGGACACTGCATGGTTATTGTGTAAGTATGGGGCTGACGTGGAAGCATTCGACCACTCGAACTACACTCCTTTGATGGCAGCTTCAGACCAGGGCCGAACGTCTATGGTGATCATGTTGATTAGATTTGGTGCAGATGTCTTGGCAAGCGATACCGAGGGTAACACATCGATGTCTTTGGCTTCACGACAAGGACATATAGGAACGGTGGCATGCTTATGCAATCGCAATGCCCCAGTCAATCAGCCGAATAATAGTGGCGAGACACCGCTGATCTTGGCTTCTAACGGGGGTCATACGAATATGGCCAAAGAACTACTTGACGCTGGTGCCGACATTAACGCCAGCGATAACAAAGGATTTACTCCGCTCATCCTGGCTGCAGGACAGGGCTATGTCGAGATGGTGAGACTTCTGGTCGAGCGTAAGGCTCAACTTGACAGCACATCACTCGGTGCGCCTGCAGCGCTGATAGAGGCCGCCAAAGGAGGCCATGAAGCCGTGGTGGAAATCTTTCTTGAAGAAGGGGCTAACGTGGAGGCTATAGATATTGGAGGAGAGACAGCGCTGGTGCATTCTGTGAGACGTAACAATGAAGCGGCAGTGGCGCTCCTTCTCCAGGTTGGAGCCTATACCCAGGCAGAAGATGAATATGGCGAGGCCTGCTTGATGATAGCCGTAAGGAACAACAACAAGGCTATTATAGATCTACCCACACAGCACGGGGCCAAGAAAGGTTGGTCATATTACCGTGCTCGTATGTCTTTAGGCTACTGATATCATTTTTAGTGGCCAGTCTAATTTATGGTATCTGAGTTAGCTAGTAATATCAAGGGATAATTTATATAAAAGGCGAATAGGGCTAGGTAATTCAGGTATAGATAAGTTGTAAAAGCTATGAAATCTTATTTGCTGGAAATCTCAACAGATATTTTCGTTTCCTGTTTGAGAGCCTTGGAAGTAAAAACGGCCAGGGTGCGATCGTCGGGTGTGTATTGTAAAAGGCTGCCACTGGGTAGGACTCGGATCTCGTACCCGTTTGGAAAGGTAGAGGTAGGTAAAATGATCTCAGTTGGTGCATCGCTTTTAGGATCGCTTGTGAAGTTCAGCTTGAAAACCCCCGAAGTTGCATCAAAGCCAAATAAAGTCGGTGTCCCGGCAATCGCAGCTGGATACGCACGACTGTAGTGCTTCTGTAGCTCTGGATATGGTTTGCCCGATATGCCGTCATACAAATTCTCGTATGCCCATCCTATCCAAGACACCATATTTGCATCAGTTGCTGCCATGGCTTCCGCTAACGCAGCCATTTGCTTATCATCGCCCATCCAGAACGTCAGTTCCGTAAGGACACCCGCTGTCTTGAGTCGAACGTTGTCTTTTTGTCGATTATAGAGGGTATCTTTCAACGGGCCTAGTTGTGGTGGGTTGTAGTAGTGGAATGAATGCACTGTCTTGGACCCGTCGCCGAGAGGCACGTTATTGAATCCAGAGAGAACGTCAAAGGTAGCGCCCTCAAACCAGATCAGAGTGTCATTGTCAACAGCACGGATTTGTTCCGTTGCTCGGTTCCAAAGGCCCTCCAAATTCTTGCGGTCAGCAACTCCTGGTACGAGGAGTGTTGGATCGGCGTATGTGTCGCCAACCCAGGGTTCGTTGAGAAGATTGTACCCCACGACATTAGTGGTTTCAACATACTCTGACGCCAAATTCTTCCAGTACGCAGCGAATGCATCTCCCAGACCGTCAAAGTTATTGTAAAGTCTCCCAAAGGCATTTCCAACAGCCACGGATAAGTAGCTCAGTGACCAATCGATTGTATTGCATTGGGATTGGGGTGAAGGAAAGCCATTGGCATCCGTGGTAAATGGTTTGAGCTTCTGAGGAAATGGGAACCTTCTGAATCCAGTTACCCAATCTTTCTTGACGAACCACTGAGCTGATCTTAGTCGGTGCAAGATATAAGGGTTCATTGCTTACTCACATCAGGTACACCATGTCCACAAAGCTGTTTAGCCAGGACATCTTGGTGCACGTCCACCAGCACATAAATACCATGTTCTTCTGCCAGTTTTGTCTGCCTCTTCATGATATCCAAGAACGTCTGATTGTACTCGCCGCGAACTGGCTCAGCACCTGCCCAGCTGTGACCAAGACGGACAATATTGAGCCCCAAGTCGTGCATGTTCTGAACATCTCGTTCGCCAAATGACGAGACACCTGGATTCCACTCAAATGGCCTATACCACGGTTCCTCTTTCATGACAACATTGGTTCCGTGGAAGAACCTAGTTCTTCCATACTCGTCAATAATCTGGTGAGTATCCTGGTTCACATGCTTGATCCGGGCCATATTTGGATGAGTCTTGTACCAGCCCTCTGCATCTTGGGCCAGTACTCTTGGGATCTCAGTGCACGATACGGCGAGAAGCCATATCGCTACAGAGGCGGAAAGCATGCTAGTGATGATTGAATTGCCTCGATCTGTGAGCTTCAGCAATATCGGATAGGTTTAGCCACAAGACAATTGACAACAAGCACTGTAAGCTGCCCTGAATGGGAAACGATTCATACATGCACAATGGGAGCAGGAGTTCCATTTCATCAAGAAGATCTCCTCCATTTTGTTGTTATCCATTGCTTGGGTCTAACCTAGCCGCATCAAGTAGGTATCTCTCAACAGAGCCAAATATTGCTACATGCAGGAGGAAAAAGCAAACTTTCTCCACATCCATACTGGCAATTGCTACCAAATCCATCCCAAAACCTGATCTACAATACCAATAAGGGTTCGCTTAATGCCCAATTGAGGCGTAAACAGTTCCTCGTGAACACCTTCCCGAGTGTTGTACCGAGGTACAGTCGTTTGACACCAGCACGTGAGAGGAGACACGACGACTTCTAATGCCACTTAGATTTCTATGCTACCATTTCTTTTAGAAGTCCTTTCAAGAACCACGCTAATTATCTTCATGTTAC
The DNA here is from genome assembly GCA_013364945.1 of Fusarium tupiense. Classification (NCBI taxonomy): domain Eukaryota; kingdom Fungi; phylum Ascomycota; class Sordariomycetes; order Hypocreales; family Nectriaceae; genus Fusarium; species Fusarium tupiense. The sequence continues at coordinate 1,582 of JABEEO010000535.1, read as the reverse complement.
GAGGAATCATCGGGAACATTGTAGCTCTTGCTTCAGGTGCCAATGTAACATACCTATATTGCTTTCACTACAGATGGATCTCTTTCGTCCAGCTTTTCTGGCGAGGCATGATAAATATGGACTACTCTCCTCCAACGAGTGGATACCTTGCTATATGCCCTGCTTGTTACTCCAAGGAAGTATGCGTACCAACTAGCTTCTCCGACAGCTCCCAGAGCTTTCTTTCAGCTTCCTCATCATAAATCCACGTAGCATGTCCCAGTTCAGGCGACGTCGGCTCTGATTCCGGCCTAGCCAGTTTCTCCTCCACAAAATCAGCCAGGTACTTCCCCCCACGACCCTCCCAATCCTTACTAACTGCAGCATACACAGTCGTAGCAGCACCTTGAGCTTTGTTCCTCATGAAATTCTTGATAGGTCCATCTAGGTCAAGCGTGTCCAGGTCAACATGCTTGCCCAAGTTGGTAAGTATATACCCAGGATGCACTGACAAGCCGTGAATGCCTTGATCTGCGTATCGCCTATCAAGCTCAGTCGCGAAGTAGATATTCGCCGTTTTCGACTGAGCGTATGCGAGCCAAGGATTATAAGCCTCCTTCTCGAAGTTATAGTCATCCCAGCGTATACCACCAAAGCGATGACCCTTTGACGAAAGTGAGATGACACGTGATTGGAATGAAGGCGTGGTAGCGGCCAGAAGAGCGGGCTTGAGAAGTTGAAACAGAAGAAAGTGCCCAAGATGGTTTGTTCCGAATTGGGTCTCGAATCCATCCTCAGTTCTGCCCTCAGGAGTAGCCATGACTCCTGCGTTGAGGATGAGAATGTTTAGCTTGTCAACCTTGGCAAGAAATTCTTGAGCAGCGGCTCGTACGGACTTGAACGAGTCAAGCTTCAGTTCGATTCCGTATACAGGGGCCTCTGACTTTGCCTCCGGCCATGAAATGATGTCGTTCATGCCCTGCTCGATCTTCTCTGGAGATCTTGCTGTGATGTAAACCGTTGCTCCGGCTGCGTGGAGGGCTCGGGCGGTTTCGAGGCCAATGCCCTGATTACCGCCTGTGATGAGCACTATCTTGTCAGTGAGTTTGTTGAGAAGGACTTCATCTTCGACGATCTGGAGTGCTGTAGGTCTGGCGTCACCAGGACCTTGGGGGTTTATATGAACTTGAGCGTAGCGAGACATGACGGAGATATTGTGATGTTTGATTGGTAAACTTCTGAAGAAGTGATGAGTTTGGTATAGAGAAACCCATAGACATGCTTCCCATAACCTTATATAATTATTCTCCCCTCAATCATGGCGCCAGTGTTACTCCTGGCTTGGTCATCGGGCTCCACCTCTCGGCTTTGAACTTGGGCCGGTTCAGGGTATGTACGGAGCAGCTCAAGCCAGAGCCACAATTGAAACTGCATACTATTGCATGGCAAGAGAGTAGTACCGAGTTTCAATGTGTCTAGTTTAGAGTTTGTAATATGCGATTGGCTGGATGATGTGAGCCATTTGGATTACCCGATATCTCCGGGCTTCAACGACACCACTGCCCCGCCTTGAGCGATCGGATGGCTGATATCAGCCATTTTG
>JABEEO010000534.1:0-14100 GCA_013364945.1 Fusarium tupiense | reverse complement strand
ATAGTAATACCTAGCTTCTAAAAATATTTAAAAAGTATAAAGTAGTTATAGTAACTAAAACTTATACTTTAAAATCTTAGCTATATTAATAAACTTTTAACTTATAGGCTAAGGGATTTTAAATAGTCTTAGACTTTATTATATTCTCTTTAAAATAGCTTTTATATATAATTAGAAGTATTATATCTACTCTTTATAATAGTAATATAAATACTAAATAACAATACTATAGAGTTAGAGTAGCTATGCTATTTAAAGCATTAATTAATACTATAATCTCAACGCTCAGATACTTAGCAGTGCCTCTTTGTTAATTAACTCCATAAGGATACTGCGTCTACTAATTAACTCCGCAACTACCGCAAGCATACTCCGTACTGCCTTACCAATCAACTCCACAAGCATACTGCGTTCACTGATCAACTCCACAAGTATACCAGTTTTTTACCAATTATTAGATTAAGTAAACCCAGCATCAATCCATCTCAACTCAACCTGACTTAACTCAACCAAGCTGAATCCATAGTTCAGCCTCCATCTTCGCTATGGCCCTTACATTTCTCATTGCTGGAGCCACTGGCAATACTGGCAGGGCTGTCGTGCGTACTCTCTCCAAGCTTCTACAGCAATCCGATAACGACTTCTCCCATTGGCGCTCTCCCGCAACGCCAACAGCCACGTCGCTCGTCAGCTTGCCGCCTTGCCGAAAGTTCAAGTCGAGGAGCAACTTTGGGTCGAAGTTACCCCCGAATGGCTTCGCCAGCGTAATATCAAGAGGATGTTTATTGCTTCGCCTAACGAGCCTAACCAGTTTGCTGAAGAAGGAAACTTCCTCCTGGCCGCCCTTAATGCTGGTATTGAGTACTTGTCCGCATTTCTATCGCTGCTACTAGCGTGTCTCCAACCTGTCCAGTTTATCATGCGAGGACTCACTGGGCTATCGAGACAATGCTAGAGTCACCAGAATTTGCCTCTATGCATTGGAGTTCACTTCAGCCTAATGTGTTCCTCAGCACGTGGCTTACCTCTGCAGCTTACTTTATCAAAAACTTCAAGGCAACAGGGAAGCAGGATATATTGCGCCTGGTAGCTGCGGAGGATGCGCCTGTTGCTTGTGTGAGCCCCGATGAAGTAGGCGCCTTCGCAGCTCGCCTCCTCATTCAACCGGATACTAGCCAGCACAATAAGGCCAAGTATGTTCTACACGGTGCTGTAGATGTTACTGGTCGCGGAATCGTCGATCTTGTCGAGCAGCACATCGGGGAAAAGGTCCAGGATGTTATCTTTAAGGATGTCTCATTCGTTGACCAGATGGTGGAACAGGTAAAAGAGTCTAAGAACCTCGTCGCTGGCTTCAAATTTGCTTCTGTCCACAACTGGGAAGGCAAGAACTTTGCTTCTGCATCTAGTCGCGAATTTCTCCGTTTAGCACCCCCAACGCAAACGCCAGCAGAAGCGCTTCAGTCACTGCTTAATGAGTAGTAGTAATACAAGACTTAGTAGACTTCGGGTCGTTCCATGCTCCGCTCGTGGGTCAGCTCGAGTCGCCGTTCGATCAGCTCGTGTATGTGTGGGTGTCAGATAAGGCCACCAAGCATCTACTTGCCTAAGCTTGAGCTACAAGAGCTACAGTCGTCGTCGTCGTCATCGCTGGCCCTGAGCCACCCGATGCGATCGACGAAACTCTTGCGTGATGCCGTAGCGGGGGATGAAACGTCGTGTGATAAACTTCAAGGTCAGTTTTGCAGATCTCATCGTGTCTTTTGACAAATATTCGTTGACCATTACTGGAAGATTTATGTACATGACCGTCGCCGGTGCAGATTACTAAGCCGGAGGACTGATCTTCAGGTTCAAGCCTTGGGTGATGATGCCTGCCGGCGTCTACGGTTAGGTCCCACGCCCCTATAGCACCAAGACGCTCTCCTGCCGGGGCTCGGGGATGATATGTGCTGATAGCAGCGGGGACGAGAGCTGGGACGAATCGTCGGTTGATAGATCTTGCTTAATCGACGACCGCCTGGGCGCTCGAAAAGAATGACTCATTCACTCTGCTCTTGAAGATTTTCCGAATGGAGGTCCTGTTCTTTTCGGTTTGCTTTGCCGATATCCCGGGGCTGCCTTGGGGCGTCGGCGTGAACCCTGACGTCCGGTTGCCAACAGCAGAAACCGTACTCAGCTTCCCGCTCGTGCGGAAGGATAGCGCCGACACCAAGGCCTGCCCCATTGCCGCGCTCAAATCGCTTCTCTGCCCAGATAAAAGCCAGGGACCGCCGTGGTTCACAGCCCGGAAGGCATCGTTCTGGGTTACGGCAGGTTGTAAGGCCACGGCTTTCACGATGCTGGATGTTGATGCTGGCCTCATCCTGAAACTCGATCCTAATTTGCAGATCATAATATACAGTATGGCAACCATGGATGTACCATCCCTGGCTGCAGATATCAAGTTCGCCACATGTCGAGCTCGGGATCGCCTGCACCTTAGATATAGGTACAGGAGCATTTTCGGCTCGACGCTTGGCTTTCGCCCCGGTCGCTCGTGCTTCATGAAAGCTGTCACCTCACTTGAGGCATTGTCTCGTACGCGTGATTTGATGGGACGAAAGCTGCTCAGGACAATCCCATGCGGCGGTCGAATGGCGACTTCGTCCCAACCATCGGAGGGTACCATCAAGCCTTAGTTCGCTCACCGCAATACACAAGCTCACTGCGTCTAGGCATCACAAGGGTATTGGGCAGCGCGTTAAAAATGACAGGTGAGGCGTACTGTGCCATTAAATCTCGAGTAAGTATAGGCGATGGTCAACTGTATACGTCGCTTTCGACGGGACCGATGGCTGCGTGATTCGACGCATTCATCGGCTTCCGACCATTCTGTACCACCGCGGGATGAAATCGCTGTTGGTGCACTGTTCAGTCTGGATCTGTGGCTCGCTACCGTCAGGATATCGGCCGAGATCAGTGACACCATGGCTGTGATGCGCCCTCCCATGGCCAGGACGGTCCACATTGACTTCTGGATGTTCGCATTCGATACTAACTTTGGCAATCTTGACGCTGCCCTACAACGGGACATTTGGGGGCAATGTAAGTGCCGTTCCTGTTATGCTGTGCCAGGCGTATCCTAAGCTAACTTACTCCCTTCGCCAGACTCCCCGTCGGAAGACCCCGCTGTTTCCGGGAACAGCATCAATACTCTTCTTAATGGTCGCAAGCCTGGCTCTATCGCCGCTGTCATGGCCTTCACTACAGCCCAGCCGCTCCATTTTAAGTCGCGAGATACCTTGCCCGAGATCAACATGCACCGAGATATGCTGCAGTCGGTCAAAAAAGACGGTTATGCCTTTCGTCCCGACGGAACTAAGGGGTCTGACGCAGCATGGGATCCTCGTCTTCTGGCAGGTGAGGAAAAGGGCAAGGCAACCAAGGGCAAGAGTTGGGACAATGCGGTGGGAACGTGGGAAGCGAATGGGCGGAGCGAAGATACGAAGAAGAGGAGGTCTAAGGTGACACCGAGAACAAACAGGCACGGTGACCCCTTGCTATCTAAAGCTTGGGCAGCACGGGTACGGCTTGCAGAGGGTGCGCTGATGGAAAGAAAACCAGTGGCGCTTATTAATAGGTCTAGCGATATAGTTCCTACTGTGGCAGTAATTAGCGTAGGTGTCTGATGCTTAAACTACAAATGTTAGATTGGAGGCTTAGATCTTGGTGTTTTTAAGCTGGTTACGTAAGACCTATAGAGGTTATGGCGTGAAATGCTAGAATACTAAAAGTAAGGTGAGAGACTCGTTATGAACTTTAACAGTGCTAAGGCTTGTAGGCCATTTAAATAACCAGAACAGTTGTAAAGCAGCCTATATTTGTGAGGACTTCCAGCTGGTAAATAGAATCCAAAGCCCTGACGTCAGACATGCAGCAGAGTGGCTCAGGCTGCTCAGCCATGACACGTCACTCATTGCATTACACAATCATCAGCTTCATGCTTCACAGCCCGAAATACAGGTAGGATCTTTAAGCTGTAAATATAAGCTAACAATGATCACAAGGCTATAAACTCGGGCTCTTAAGATATCACTTAAGTATCAGGTATAACTTATCGTAAGATAAAAGCGAAAGAGACTAGGCTTCATAGGAGCTTTTCAGTATTAGCAATTCTTACCCTGCCTTCGATTGTCGTGTGTGCATCCGTAATAAATTTGGGGGCTTGAAAATGCACACCTGAATGGTCCACGAATCTCGGCCAACTAATCATCCCTGCTAGCGCAGTCAGCACGAATTTACAAGAGTCACTAAATCCGACAAACAAATACTTCATAGCTTCCCTGACCTCGTAGCTTTAACACTTACCATACTCATCAGCCTGAGGATTCTTTTATTGAGCTTAAATTAAACCTTGCACTTAGACCTCGTCCTGAAACATGTCCAACAATGAGGATTCTGTCCGAGAAGAGAGTGAAGAAATTCGTACGGCTCGCAAAAGACTAGAAGCGAATGCTGATTGCCGCGAGGAACGGGTTCGCCAACTTCGAGAACTGACAGATCTTTTGTTTGAGGATCGTAACCTGGACGAAGCTATACATTGCCATCTTGAAGCAATTAACCTAATACCTCCAGATCAAGTTCAAGCTGACGACCTCATCGATCTGGCTACTCTCAACTATCTCCGATTCTCTCTCAGTTTTAGTTGTGAGGATTCCGGGGCTCCGTACCTAGATGATGCTATCCAGGCCCAAAGGGATGCCCTCAAACTGCTACCGGACGACCAGCAACAAGCCATTCGCCTTAAAGAGCTTGGAGACATGCTTTTCGTTCAATATAAGATAAAACAGATTACATGGGAGATCGAGCAGTGTATCAGAACTGACGAAAAGCTTACCGATGCTTACTTGAGCTCACCTGACGCATACACGGATCTCGAAGAAGCCATTACAGTATCGGAAGACGCACTCGCTATGATTGAAAAGGGTTGGCCTGAGCGACATACATGGCTCTTACACCTAAGCGTCTTGTATAGGCTGCTGCATTACACGGATGGAATGATGGACAGCCTCGAGAATGCAATTCAACTCGCCCAAGAAGCCCGTGAAATAATGCAAGATACAAATACAGATGTTTCTGCTCAACTGTCGGAACTTCTTGAGATTCGCTACGCAATGATTGGAAGCGATTCTGACATCAAGGAGGCCATCAACCTGGCGAGAGAAAACCTTTCAAACGCCACCCCAGAGAATCGACACTGGAGTCTGGGTGCCCTCGCCCGTGTGCTATTTCAGTCATACAAAGCGACCAAAACAGTCGAACATCTAGACGAAGCAATATCTGCAGCTATAACTGGCTCTGAGGAAGGGTTGAGAGGAGACAAGATTGGAATTGTCGAAATCGGAGTTTCTAATCTTCTCTACGATTTACTGTCAGAACGCTATGAGACAGCAGGAGACCTTTTGGATCTTGACAGGATGATCGACTTGGCACGTTATAGAGTCAACCTGATGCTTCCCAAAGTCAATGAGGAACTCGAATGGAGAGCCTTGCTTAATGCTTGGTGGCGCCTCAAAGTTGGCCATGGTGCCCACTCCTTTGACATAAAGCGGGCAAGAGAACACCCGGCAAACATTCATATCTATGGCGTAAGCAAGATCACAAGCTTGGATGAGCTTGCTCGTCCACTGAATATACGATATACCAAAACAGGGGGACCAGAAGACATTGTTGAGGCTGTCAACATCATGAGGAGGCTCGTCAAACTTTCGAAGCACCCATCATACCTCCTCAGGTTGGGGATGTATCTATTGAGGCTTTATGATGAGAAAAGAGACCCTAATGCTGCTGATGAAGTGGGGTGGGTGTCAAAACAGCTGGGATTACACCCAGATGGCTGGGAGTATTCTGCGGGACAACCTCAGCATTGGTATCTCAATTACCAGGCCCCTGAGCTTTCGATTTGCTACGAAATCACTGGTAACCTGAACCACCTAGAAAGGGCCATAATTATCGCAACAAAGGTGGTTGGGATGCCCGACGTCGATACAAACGGACGAGCTACAGCTTTGTATAACTTGGCGACAATAACCTACCAGATGTTTTGTACTACTCAACTCCTATCCGATCTCTACAAGGCCATTGATTATTACAAGAGGGCATATAATTTGATGTCAGGAGGTGATGCCAATCGACCACGTTGCCTTGCCCGACATTCGCGTTGTCTTCTGCAGCAATACAAGTTTACATTAAACTTGGCAGATCTGAATGAAGCAATTCGCATAGGGCAAGAGGCTGTGATGGCCTCCCGCAATACACCCTATATGCAAGAGAGAATCCTAGACGGCCTAGCAGCTGCTTTGTACCAGCGATTCCTCGCGGCTAATAATCGCAACGACCTTGACGAAGCGATTGTATTGGGTCGTCAAGCAGTTGATCTGAAGCTAGAGGATACAATTAATGGCTGGCCTTATTTCCTCAATCTTGCAGCAATGCTATGTGATTTGCATACCTTGACTGACGGGGAGGAGTCTCTGAATTATCTGGGAGAGGCCCTGCATTTAGTTCATCTGGTACGTGAGAATACCTTGGTGCACGAAAGGCAGCACCCCGATATCTCACGAATCGTTTGCCGTTGTCCACCGACGCTATCCCTCTATTTTCCAGTAGCATCTGAAGACGATCTTCAGATCCATAGCCAATATTTTCGTAATATTCTTACGGAGACCAGGCATATGTCTTCTTCCGTTAGAGCACAGTATACAACCGACCTTGTGTTAGCCTTAAGCTCCTTCTTCAGCTATGGAATACCGACTGACAGCGATGAACCCGTCAGACTGGCACGAGATGCCATCACTATGGCACATGGTGCAGATCAACCAAAAAACCTGGCCTGGCACTTCTGTGGCCTGGTAATTGCACTGAGAGGACGCTTCAGCGCCACAAGAAACCCAAAGGATCTTATTGAGGCTATCACACTTAGCCAGCGCGCAGTGGACATGACTTCGGAAGATGACCCTCGCCGGGCCTTCTATCTGATCATATATGCTATAGCGCTTCATTGCCGTTACTCGCATACTGGCAGACTGGCAGATCTATCCTCATGCATTGAAATTGGTCTTGAGGCTTGGTATCTATCATCGCGTGGAACTATGGCTGGTGACTACTACAATCAAATCAATTGTGCTGGCAATGTGGCAAAGTTCTTGCAGGACAGATATCTCCTCGAAGGTCAACCGTTTGATCTTGAGCGAGCTATGGAGTTTCAACATCTTGTTGAGGCGCGAAGGCTGATTCTCGTTAGAGGCGAGCCCTCTAGCTTTTTTGTCAAACATGAGGGTTCCAGAAATACTGCTGCCACACTACATACTCCAAGAATGCAGAGAAACGGCGTTTCGCTGTATGATGTTCCCAACAGTTCATGTCTGGCATACAACTTATCATTCAAGCTATTCCAGCACTACAAGAAGTTCCAAAGCAAAATACCTCTCTCCGAGGTGATGTTTCTTTGTCAAGCTTCGGTCAACTCTACCTCACCCAGACACAAGGACAGGCCAAAATATCAGCACCTTCTGGGAACTCTTTTAGCCACCCGCTATGAAGACAACAAGGTTCCAGGTGTAACTGATCATGAACGAAGAGCTACACCGAACCTTGTGAAGGACCTCAATAGTGCTGTTAAATCACTCCAAGATGTCATTGACATAGCATCTGAAGCAGACACAGCATGGACTTCAGCAGTGCTTCTTTTAGGACCATTATATAGCGACAAGTATGCTATTTCTGGCGACATAGGAGACTTAAAAATGAGCCTAGCTGTGCTCCGTGAGTCTACAAGAGCTATAAGAGAAGATGATAGCAGATACCTAAGCCTTCTTCGGCTGCAGGGATCGACTACAATGAAAAGCTTTGCAATATTCAACAGGCAGGGAGATCTTGACTTGGCAAAGCAGATCTTCTGGCAAGCTCTTAGGATCATGGATGAAAATTGCCCATCAAGACCAGCATCCCTAGTAGATTTGGCTGAGGTATATCAAGCGGAGCACCGCCACATCGGGAGCGAACAAAGTCTGGATATCTCTCTGGAGCTTTATGATGGGGCAGTAGGCATGATGGGAGACCGCAGTGACTGTATTCAACCCCAGGACCTCTTAACTCGGATCTTTACTGGTCGTGCGTTGTCTTATTCTGAAAGGTACAAGACGACAAGAATTCCAACTTATCTCGAGAAGTCTATTGAGAACATCAATGAGGTCTTGAAGCCACTGGCTACCAATAGTGTACTCAAAGTCAACCCGCTCGTTACCCTCGCAAACGCCTACGTTGCAGGCTACATTACAACACAGGATGTTTCGTACTTGGCATCGACAGATCAACTCCTCAACGAGGCGAGCGATATCGCAGCATCTTCCACATCCGTTGATGACATATCCCGTGTTACATGGCTTGTTCTTATCGGAGAAAGTTACAAGAATAGGTATCATGCGGCCAAGCTCGATTCCGATTTAGATCAGGCAGTACAGTTTCTTAACGAAGCTTTCGATGTGGCATCTCTCAACGCAACTAGAGATCTTTCAAGACTCGCATCGATTGCGAAAGGACTTACATCTGCATTGAAAATGAAGAAAGATTGGAATAAGGCATATCTCGTCATCAAACAAGTGGTACCTTTGATCGCCGCGACCACGCCACGCTTTCTGGATATTTCTGAGGTCCAGTCTTTGCTGTCCAAGTACTCAACACTAGCATCTGAAGGTGCAGCGCTTGCCATTAGTGCAGGATGTGAGCCTATGGAGGCCATTCAACTGTTAGAAGCAGGCCGCGGGGTGGCCATGTTGGCCTTGAACGAACTCCGTCTTGACTTGACCTCTGCTGCAGCTCTAGGTGCCCAGCATCGTGAAAGGCTTTCCGTTTTCCAACAGGAGCTTGAACATAAATCACCCTCTTCAATTGTAAATGTTGAAAACGACACCCACGGAGGAGAAGGAATTCTGAAGCAATCTGCTCGACGGATACAAGTCTGTCGAGACCTTGACGAATTCATACATAACCTGCACGCTCTCAATCATCAGATGGCCTTTTCTGAAACTGTAAGAAGTGCTCATCTAGCTCAGGCATCTGTGGGTGGTCCCATTGCTGTCATAAATGTGCACTATCGCTGCGATGCGTTTCTGATCAGAGGGGCCGTGACACAAGCCTTGACTTTACCGAAGCTATCGATACAGGCAGTACAAGAAAGGGTCGATGATGGTAACTTTACAAGTTTGCCTGTGCTTGAGTGGCTCTGGGATACTATTGTTAGCCCAGTGCTTGAGGCTCTTGGATATACTGGCCCGCCTTCTCGGGATGATCCGTGGCCACGTCTATGGTGGATTCCTACAGGACCTTTGAGCAAATTCCCACTGCATGCGGCGGGCCGTCACTTGGAAGAGCAAACTTTCAATAGCACTATCGATAGAGTCATATCGTCCTACAGCCCATCGATCAGAGCTCTAGTAGAGACTGTCAATCGAGGGGAGACCATAGGACGTGCCCAGCCACAGCAGGCTCAGCAGGCTTTGATTGTTTCCATGGAGCACACACCAGATACTACCGCACATCTCCCAAACGCAGTCGCAGAAGCCCAGGCTGTTGAAGAGGCCTGTGGCAAAGTGTCAATCAGAACCATTCGTCCGGAGCAATGCACCAAAGATTCCGTTCTCGCACATTTGCCCAGTTCTGATATCTTTCACTTCGCTGGGCATGGTTACACTGATAATGCTGATCCATCAAAAAGCCACTTGCGCCTTGAAGACTGGAAGACCAACCCGCTTACCGTTTCAGACTTGATTACAATAAACCTTCGCAAGCAGAAGCCGTTTCTTGCCTACCTCGGGGCTTGCGGCACGGGCGAGATACAAGATGCTAGGCATCTTGATGAAAGCGTGCATTTGATCAGTGGCTGTCAACTAGCTGGTTTTCGGCACGTGATTGGAACACTATGCAGGGTGAATGACAAGACCTGTGTAGACGTTGCAGTCCTCACGTATAAGGTGATCTGTCAAAAGGGACTCACGGATGCTTCAGTGAGTGAAGGATTACATTACGCCGTTCGTGAGCTACGAGACCGTTGGCGACATGACTATAAACAACAGTTGTGGAAAGAGAATATCTCAAGTTTTCAACGCGATGAAAATCACGATGCAGGCTTGTGGAGTACGGGACAGAAATTGAATTATGGATTGAGAGACATACTTCCCTACGATTCAGATGATGATACTCCGGGAAACACTCCTTTGCATTGGGCTCCATATGTTCATTACGGTTGTTAGATGCAGTGCTATATACTATATTATTATCTTAGACTCGGAGACATGTGGTCCAGGTCCCTCCGCTTGGAGACAAATCGAACATAGTTGAGCTCCTTGTTTGTAGAACACTTGCACGCTTACTCTGTTACCTCAGGGCTTTATCGACCTGGTGGAGGCCGTTGCCAAAAGCCGAACTTTAGGATTTAGTAGCTGGGTATTTAGTATAGAAAATAACTATATATTGAAAAATATAAAGAGTTTATAGATTAATTTAAGCTTGATGTAGTTCAAGATAGATAGTTATATTGAAGTTCGTCCATTTGCTGGCTGTCTGCTATTCACGTTGCACAGAGCACTCTATTGCAAACCCAAAGACCCTCGCATACCATCCTTGCGCCCACAAACTCAGCTCCATGCAGTGGGGTGCCCCCAGAACGAAGCTGCCATCAACCCGAGGGCTAATTGAGAATGATTCAGTACATGCTTCTAATCTCTCCTTCGAGACAATAAAGAATGGCTCCTGCTCTGCTACAGCGTACATAACGGGAACCCGAATATATGCCGCCCAATTTTCCTTCCAGCTGGGAAGCCAGGATTCAGGCAAACTCTGAATTTCAGCTAATGGTATTGGTGCATCAAGCTGCTCCGTAAGCTTGAGGATGCTGGGGTGTACGGTATTTGGGCGAAACATGGTGGCATTTTTCTCCTTGGGAGAATTCAATGCGTGGCCCATGGGGTCAAGCGACATCTTGAGAAAGTTTTCCATCATATGAGGCTGCCAGATGTCGCCCAGGCCGGAATAAATGATCCCACTTAGTACATAAGAGGGACTTTCGTCCTTGGCATGCATAGCTGCTGTCGCTATGGTAAACATACTGCCAAGACTATGACCAAAGAGCACGATGCCGTTGCATTCACTTGGGACCCCGTATTCAGCCCAGAGTGCAGGTAGGATGTATTTGTGTAGTCGAACACTCGTCTCCATCACAAAGTCGGAATCGCTTGGAACAGGGAGGAACGAAGTTGATCCTCCATAGCATGGACGATCGATTGACACAAACGGAACACCATAGGCATTGGCCGAGATAGCTGCGGTATGTTTAGAGTCGGCGTCGAAATAATGGCAATCGTAGCCGCCACCATGTAGAGCAACAATTAAAGGACGAGAGGCGAGGGGAGATTCGGAACGAGCAGGTAGGCAGTGAATACCGGTGACTTTTTCTCCATTTTGGAGGGAGATGGTAAACTGTTCCATGATCTAGAACTAGGGGTAGAATGTGGTCTGGCACGAAAGAATGAATATGTTTTAAGCAAAAAGGAGGAAAATACGCAAATTATTGTTATTTTATAGCGTTTATTTCGCTACTGTGGGACGAGACAATTAGAGTAAATCGTATCCACTGCTACTCTAGAGTGTCGGTGATAACTATAAAGTCCGTGAAACTCCACATGCAACATCGCCACTTCGTACCGAAAAAGCAACCGACCGGGTGACTAAGCCATTGTAATGAGTCAAAATGGCTAGTTAACAATGATGATCAAGCAATACCGAATACCTCCACTTCTTGGGCTACCAAAATTTCAATTTTCTACACAAAATCCAAATTTTTAATGACACTGCATTTAAACTAGCTGTCACGAGCGCAACTGCTCCACCACAGACATCAATGGCCTCATTGAAAATATCATAAGTGCTTAGTAAGTGACCGAGCCCATCGGTAAGTGCTTTGCCAGATGGCGAATGACTGCTAGACATCAGATACCTTGCCAAGGCTCTTATGCAGACTGAATGTGTCAGCGATATTCTTCTGACTACCTTCATTCGCCCTTCACTTGTGACTGCACGAGCTGCCATAATATTAAGCGACCGCCACGACAGCATCTGCAATGTGTGTGCCTCGCTAGCCGTTTGGGAAAGGGACATAAATAGAGAAAGCCATCGGAGACGATTGGATACCATCGTAGTCTTAACCGTAGACTATGCCTACTATTCCGTTTCTTATGAGTAATCGGACTTTGGCTAGACGCGTTTCCTATCGTTGGTTGCCATGATGAATAGGATCAGACTTGCTTATGGTTGATGCAAGCCTGCCTAACAGTATATGGTTCAGATCTTTACAAGCATCCTTTGTTGGCGTTGACTCTTGCTAATTGACTCATTAGTGAGTTTTGTGTGCTTTCTCGTCATCTTTCTGCTTCTCGAGTTTCAGATCCAGATTTTGCACTCTCCTCGAGTTTGGAGCCTGGGAGCCGCTGGAGTCTGTCGACAAATGGATGGCCGCTAGGCAACAACGAAAAAAACGATGAACAAGTGTCGCTGGATTTCGCTAGCGACGACCTCCCCTTGTTGCTATGGGGTCCACGTTCAAAAGATTCGTTCAAAATCTCAGAGTGGGATGGAAGTTCGCAACACGATGGAGCTTACACTCTTTCATACTCCTTTTTCATAATGGCGTTGCCTAGTGGTAGTAGACTGTGATAAGCTTGCGTAGGAATATAATGCCAAATTGCCATCGGCAGATGTCTTACTTCACGGTTCAAGGAACGTAGTGAAATAATTACTGAAAGGACCTCCCGGTATCTATGTATCTATTATTCCACGGCGGCCATTCTCGGTACACCAAGAGCGCAGCACCGCAGTTGAATCTACTATCTGCAGTGCTGTGCTCCCCGCCCAAGAGCAACGCCGCCTGTCTTTTCCAAAGGGACTCAAACAGAGATCTGACGGAACTGGGAACACCCAGAAAATGCTGTGATATCTTCAACTGAGTTTTACCTAGTTAAATGATACAGAGAGGGTCAAAGACTGCCTCTTCAGTGGTTGCGCCAATGACCGCCCTCTTGTTCGGAATATCGAGAAACTCAGGTCGGTCTTCTCATCTCTCACTATGAGTACACTCGATTCTACGGTTATCAGAAGATGCTCACGGCAGTTCGGGCGTTCTGACTGATCCAAATCTACGTGGGATATGGCCAATCGGTCTCGATGCGGCGCCGATAGCCCACTCTGTGATAAGGTTGTCGGTAGTTAAAAGAGGCTTTAGCCCCCAGCGCACAAAGGTAAAGAACACCAATAAACACATACAGGGAAAGCCCACTCAACCCTTTGACGTCTTCCATCGTACTGGGTCGTAACAGCAAATTAGAATTAGGAATCAGCCACAGACGACCAGCAAGGATTATATCACATTTATAGCCAATTGCGAACTCTTTGGCTGTATCTTGAAGCAAGACATCGGAAAGGTTGCTCCTCGTGGTCGGTAAATGGCTGAGGCTAGCTATGCGTGAAGTCAACTTCCTGACAATTGACCTTCTGTGTGCTAGGCTAAAATCGCTATCTGTAGAAAGGCATGTAGAGGCTGAGTGGGAAACGAGTTACAACTTACTCCTCCGTTGGATAAGATGAAAGAGCCGGACTAAAGCAAGGCCGCTGGATCAGAGCAAGAGCATGTGTAAGTTGGTGACCAGCGGCAACGACAACAGAAAGGGTAGAGGCAGAGGAGCTGGGCGCGGCACTCTTGGGGCAGGCCGTAGACTCCACAAACCTGCCAACATACGGGTTATAGCCAAGAAACTTGGCATTATTGTCGATGCATTGGCTTCGACTAGCTTTGGTGCAGGTAGTACGAGAAGCATGGACGAGAAGGATTGCAAGACGCAACACACGCATCGCTAGTAGGCCGGACACTATTAGTAACGTTAGAGGCGCTTGAGGGAGGTGAGTTATTGTGTTTAAAATTATTATATGTTAAATCTTATAAACTTAATTAGCCTGTATTCTCTTAGCTATTAAAGCTTCTAGTTACTTAGATATAACTTACCTTAGTAA
>JABEEO010000530.1:0-17390 GCA_013364945.1 Fusarium tupiense | reverse complement strand
GGGTCGGATCGTACAATCGGGGCGGCGGTTCTTGCAGGCATTTCTACGTGTTTTGTATAGTTTATCGCCTGGCGCAAAGAGTCAACAGTGATTGGACGCGTCAGGCAACATGGAGGGTATCAACGTGGGAAAGTTACCAAGGTTCGGATGAGAGAATCGCGAAAACAGCTCGACGCGCCGCGGACCCTGACCAATGTCCAGCCATGCTCGCTGCAGAGGAGAAACGTGTTTGCGCAGTCGATGTCTAGTTTGTCGATCCGAAAGTCTACTAAACGATGAGGCAAAGCCCCATAGGTTGGCACGAAATATGAAGTGATGGTTGAGGTACTGAAGGCGAGGAGAGAAATATCCTGACCTGGGGCAGTTCTGATGCGGGGAAATTCACAGGGGACTTTACAGCGAAAGGGCCCTGTAACGTCACCTAGCGCGTGCATCTTCACCATCATCCTTGTCATCATTACTGACGCATTGCAACGGAATTTCTACTTGTCGTATTGATCGGTTCCAATGCTTAAGCTGCAGCGCTAGAAAAGTATTCATGTATTACTCAATTTCTAGAAAGCAACTGTTTCCCAATGTCGACACATTCTTCCGCTGACTGCGAACCCATCTCAGAACACAAGCCATGTCAACGCACCAACGAGGTCCTCTCATGATGCGGTTGGTTGTGGATCTCACAGATGATAATGAGGCGGGAAGTTCAAAGGACAATGATCACGATCAGAGTCAATCTGGTGACTGAGCTTTCTATTCATTACAAATACATGACATAACCGATAAACAGATGACAGCTCTCTTATAAACACCAAGATCACATCTTCCAACGCGTCATGTAATAACAGTCGCCGTGTCCAAGGAGGATTTTTTCTGCCAACGCTGTTCGCATCGCGTAGTCACTTCACCGAGGCCATAAGATGGGTTAGCCCGGCTCGAGAGTAGGTGCAAACTGCTTTTGTACACTCATGCAAGGTCGCTCATGTATTAAATGGTTCCCGTTGGCGATCCTTGGAAGTAGGTGTCGGCGTAAAGGCTGAGCCGGGAAGTATCTGTTTCGGAAGAGTCAATAATGGTATATATTGCGTATTCCGAAATGAACCAGCTTGTACATTGAAAGGCCCCGAATTCATGGCCCGGATGTGGGGAGCCAAGGTCGTTCGTTGCCATCTTCGGGACATCAGATAGCGCCGTCCCAGGGGTTCTTGAGTCATCTCATCGAAGATTCTACCCAGATCCTCGATGCTTGGCGGGTTGTTTTCGGTCCCAGATGTCATGCCTTTCTTATCCTTCTCTGCCATTCTGATCGGGAGGTGATTTAGAGGACCACGACTGAATGCCTGTGGAATGGCTCAGCTTGCGGGATGGCTACGCTTGGGAGCGACTCCTACGTAGATGTAAGCATATCGCTAATCGTTGTTTGCTGCCAAGGCGAAGAATAATGGTCGAGAGGCGGGAGGCAGTTAGGAAGGATACCTTACTTAAAGATCGCGAAGGTTGTTCGCCTTCTATTGTCGATCCTGATGACAACCTTACGCCAGGGCTCCAAAGATCAACTCTTTGGAGCAAAGTGACGGCGCGTCGGCCACAGTCATATTGGGCTTGCGCGTGGCCAAGCGACGAAGCAGAACTCGATCTGACGTTGTCGTGGTGTAGAACTGCACTGGTTGGTATCACGGCCCTCATTTCGTGGGAAATCGGCAAGCTGCATGGCTACAACACTGTTGACTGCAAACCTGTTGGAAAGGGCTGCATTACAACTGAAGGATATTCGCTTCTGAATCTAGATTCCTTTGGCGGTCGAATTGGCTATCCTTCCTACGCTTACGGATGTTGGTCGTTATCCGCTTCACATTGCTGTCTTGTCTGTTGCTTTCTGATGGAGGGTGTCAGCGACTTCTTGATACTGGGTAAACCATTATTGTCAGCTCCTCTCTGGTCTGCCGTGGATTTGACTAAATTGGATGTGCAATAGTCCGATAATCGTGAGTATTATGTCAGGCAAATTGGTTGAGATGCGTACTGTACTGTACTGTAGTTAATAGGCAAAACACCTCCACATTGCCGTTTCGTTGAGCTTACTGGACTCATGCTGCAAAGGCCAATCAGGCTGGAGATGCTGGAATAAAATTAGTTTGAACCAACTCAGCCCCGACTACGAAACGTTGGCGGACCGAGCCGCTTCCAACGGCCGTGCTAAACTGATACCAACAATCCGGCGGAACCTCTCAGTCATTAGCCTTATAAACCTTATACTTGGCCTTAAACCTGATGCGCGATCTTTGGTATGTCCCAAGATTCATATCGCTCAGTGTAGAATGACAAAAATCGACTTTCCTTAGGTGGGGGTTTGTTCTCGTTACCATTGCTGAGGACAACGACCGGCTATAGCACAAATACCCGGACTGAGACATGAGCGCATCTGCTGGGCGAGATCGCCGTAGCCACGTTTCTCCGAAACACAGCGGGACTCACACCGTAATCTTGTACCCTCGTGGCTATTGCGCTAATGAAATCCTTGATTCAAACACCACGTTCACGTTTGCTAAGTCGCTGGATGGCCTTTTCCTGCACTACGCTGTTCATGCCACCACGGAATGTCGCATATCGTTCGAAACGCCGGGGCCGTACATTTTTAACCACAATTGCAAAACATTCCTTTGGTAACCATCCACACACCTAGCTTCCCGATATTCTCCAGCCCTGTCTGTCCCCCCTGCTCGTGGCTGGCCTCATCTCCACCAGCATCTTTCAGCCGCTTCGGAAATCTTGACTTCTGAGATCGCCCCGATCGTCAGATGCAAGGGCAAACGCGCTGTGGATATTTTTCGTTTTCGCTATTCGTCGGAGGCTGCATTATCACATCGTTTATCACCAAGCTAGCAGGCCCAGATCTCGGCATTGTGATCTGGGGTGTTTGCACAGTATGCAACCGGGTATATGGTGCTGACGATCCCTGGACAAACAGCAAGATCTGTCCCGGCTATCCAGATACCTGCCCTCGCTACGAACTCCTGCATTCCCCGACTCCAAAATTCTTAGTTTACCAACGGAGCTGCACGTATCCTCCCGCAGTAAATGCTTCGCTTTACTGTAATTGTCTTATGTTTTAGCGTTCTCTTCCCTATGTAGGCACCGTGTAGAACTAACATTGCGTTTGTATCGACTCGGGGCATTATCGTTCCAGCATGCATCCCATGGGAGAACGCATACTGTATGGGCGAGTGAGGAGAAATTGCATATGCAACTTGCCTAGTCTAGGTGAGAAAAGAAGCAATGTCGCGCGCCACTGCTGGTCAGAAACACATGACTTCTTTTCGCACCCTAGGCTCCAAGATTGTGGATAAATACCCTGATCATCTGCGATAACTCCGTGTTGTTTCCTCAACTCATCAAATTGCCCGTACTCAACTTCGTCTTTCTTCTGTTCCCATTCATCGCTCTTTTTGCGGCTTGATCTCGTTGCTCGGAAGCCTAACATCTTGTTAGCTCCTAAGATCGCAAGCTCAGTCACATTTTTAAAACCACGCGCCCCCAGCTGGTTGTTCCAGGACCTCGCCATGGACCAACCTCCCACACCAACTAGCGTGAGTTATTTACTCATTCAACCCATTATCACTAACATTTATTCCTCAGGTTGAAAGTGACGATTCGTGGCCTGAGTTTTCCGAGGCAGAATTGCAGTGCTATCAGCAGTGCTATCAGGAGTCGATCGAGAATTCCATTACATCCCCGGATGGGCAGGTGACTCTTGAGGACCACAGACAGACTTGCACCGATGGTTTTGCCGAGAAACCCGAGACTACTTCTGTGAGTGTGCTTCGTACGCTTCGTGGCCAAAGCTGACGTATCTTCGTGATGCCAAACAGGAGGCTCCCAAGCCCGGTGCATCATCCGAGTCGGAACTACTTTCCACCTGGGGATATCTCGATCGTTCTCCCAAGCCCCCTCCAAAGCAGCCCAAGTCCCTTCCAGACCCGACCGAGTTCGCCAATCTGAAGGGGAGAAAGCAGACTCACTCTGTTCGTTTTGCCGAGGATTCCTATATCGTCTCTGTAAGTCTGCTTATGGCGGTCGCTGGTTACTACCCATGTACACGGCTGATCATTATTGGATAGAACAAAGCTAAAAGGGCTAAACTAGATGGCCATGACCTTGAAGTGAGTCTCGCGTGTTCGTTCGTCACCTCTGCCTTGAGCAATCAAGTAACCGACTTTGGCCAAGTTGACCATCTACCGTTGTCCAGAGATGGAACCTAGGGCATATTCCTTGCGTGCCACGGCTGTGATGAAGCCCACGCACGATCTCAGGCTCGCCGAGTTATATACGAAGAACGAAGGCTCGGCCGGCGAACCTGCCATTTCTACATAACTGACCCCGCTGACTCCATATTCACAGGATCTTGTTTGGGCTGTTGTAAGTTCTACACAAGAGTTGCAGAAGCGATTTGAGAGAGAGCCCTCTTTCAATACCACGGTACGTTACTCTCTGTATTCTTGCGATATTGACTAACACGGTATCTGCAGGATTTTACATTCTTTCGGTGTCGGGTGATTTGGCATCTGCAGGAATCAGTATCAGCTATACTCGCAAACCTCAGATTCCTGGACGACGACCCGGCTCTTTTGGAGATGCTTCACAACCGTCTTGGCAGAGATATAGGGATCGTTAAAGCGAGACTGAGTATCCTAGAAAGTGAGAAGCAATGTCATCGAGATCTTCTCTCGAGCCTTGAATCACGCTTGTCTGAGTTGGAGACCAAGGTGAAGCGACTACAGGCCTGTCGCAACCGTGAGATTGTGGAGGTGTATGAAGATGATGAGGAGACTTTGCTGGAAGATCGTGTTGAGGGTCAGAGTTAGATGGGAACTGAGATTGAGGCTCAACTTTAGGCTTTCCGGGGACTCGATCTGGGACTCCGGGGTGGCGCGAATGATCGCGCCTTGTGTTGGCTCTGATGTAAAAGACAGTCGTGCTGACCGTCGCTTTGGATGATGTCTTATCTTCTTGAGGGGGAGGAAGAATAAAATGGAAGGGCTCGAGATTCGACATCTCGTTGTGGCCTACAAAGCAGAGAAAAGTTCATATACTTTCTAGTACTTGAATCAATGCGCAGTTGTCCTTCTGTAATGCATGCCTTTGCGTCACCGAAAATAGATCACCGGTTTGATCATTTGGACTTGATAGCACGTCTTTCTTCGTAAGTGCACATGAGTTTATGTTTAGAGCCAACAATCCACACAGGGACCGCGTGAACACTCATCATCTACATTCCTGCACCGGTGTGTGGGCCATTTTCCATTTTTGACGGAGCAGACGGAGAAAGATGAGCGTGTCACAGGCCAAGAATAAACGTTGCGGATGGTGAGAATAAAACCTCGCTGGTTCTAGGAACCCGCCATCTGCGAGCGCTTAATGACACGTAATAAGGATGGCCATGCCGAGTTTGGGCTCCATCCATCTGATGAGGTCGCCAATACTAAGAAATTGTTGAGTCGGTCGAGATCATCACCATTGTCATATGTTGCCTACAGTCCAATCCTGCGCTTTTACCTGACTGCATTTATCAAGCTCATACCCCATGTAGCACAAATGTTCTTAATAGGAGAGTTAAGCACTGCAGGCAGAAGTAAACCTGTTATGAATTCCCCGGGACTTGATGCCCGGCCAGGTACCCTCGAGCTTCGTAGCGTGTACTCAAGCACTTTGGGTGGGTTGCGATGAGATCAATGGAACCCGTCGCAATCAACGCAGTATCTTGTGCCTTGGAAATCCTGATAAGATGAAAGGAGGACTTGAATCAGTAAGATACAAGGGGCGAACAAATAACATTTTAGAGGCAATCGAATGCGAGGTGGTACGCTGCAAGAGTCCGAGAGACAGTCGCCACATTCTGTTTCCTCAAGAGATCGAGGGATATTCCCAGCTGCCAAGTGACTGTGAGCCGTGGTGCATATGGCATCTCTTGGGAATCTTTACCCGATGTCATTTATCCTTTTGTGCATTACTCGCCAAGCTACGGGCTCATGGTAGGCTTCCTTATCAAGGGCCTTTGAAGACAGAATTCTTCAGACC
This sequence comes from Fusarium tupiense, assembly GCA_013364945.1. Lineage (NCBI taxonomy): Eukaryota > Fungi > Ascomycota > Sordariomycetes > Hypocreales > Nectriaceae > Fusarium > Fusarium tupiense. The sequence continues at coordinate 11,321 of JABEEO010000530.1, read as the reverse complement.
ATCGCACAACTCATCTGATCCACGACAAAACGAACCGTCATACGGTCATCAAGTCCTCACAAGTGAATAAAATCCTCGTTCGTAACGTAACTGGAAGTTCCCATCTCATCACTCCCAGGTTGCATTAAAAGCGAAAGGTCGGACGCTTTCGCGCCCCGAGAGTCTGGCTTATTAAGAAACTCTGCGAAAACGCTTTCCACAGAGCGACGCCTTTCGATACGCTCAATGGCATCGTAGCAACGTGGTCAAGTACCGTGGATCAAGGTGCGCCGGATGTCTGATCTTCCGGACTGAGTAGATGGTTCGAGGTCATGATGCGCCAGCTCTTTTGGAGCCTGAACAGTATCTGCCAATGTATTTTAGTTGTAGATAAGTAATCCCGAATCAGAATTCTACTGAATCATCTTGACATGTTCTTCTGCAGGTATTTGTCTTGATACGTCGGCCTCTTTTCCAGTTAGGAAAGAGATCAAGTTAAAATATAGCTGGGTATCTCTATCGATCTTGTCGAATTGCATGCTTTCAATCGACGTCTTGCGATTAATTTCCTGCCAAAAGATCCTTTCCCTTACGCACACTTCTCAAGAAGAAGTTGGGCGATGGCGCAAGTTGGAGTCCAAGCCGCGTAATGCAGCAGAGGTTATCCATCCTTGTGAACTTCACAGTTACCTGCCGGGCTGAGAGGATGCTCCAAGAATGCATGCAGGTTGTGTGAGACTGCGAATGCAAGGAAAGCTGTGTCCCAACGTTTATCCGTGAAACCCCAATGACAATTGGGACCATCAATATCTCGCAGTCAATTGTGCTCAGAAGCTTGAATACTGAATGCTGAGCAGACCTAAGAACAGGCAGCTGCAATCAGGCCAATGGAGGAAAATGAACGCTTCCTCGTGGATCAACGGGACCGATTGAGACGTGAATCAGCGATGGGCATACTCGAACCATAAACAGTCTAGTGGAAAAGGGAGCCCTTGATCCAACGATACTGCAGCTATAGTTTTGTGCAGTATTGTTCGAGTAGAGTTTATACCTGGCTCTCTCTTTGGGCCCCAGAAAAGCGGCGTTTCACCCTGGAGCTATCCAGTTCGATATCCAGCCTCATGAGTTCGGTCAGGGTGAAAGAAGAGGAGGTGCAGATGCAGGATGATACGCCGATTCAACAGCTATTCAACGTTGACATGGCCCTAGCATCTGTTCGGCGATTGCAAACAAATTTGCGCGACGTGTTGCGGGAGCCACTTGATAGGACTGCAGGTGTACTGTCCTTGTCCAGGACCAAGTAGCAACGCGACAACGCAACTCAGGCGTGCTTCAGATGAGAATGAGTGGAGATGGCTCGGCCAGATGCTGCTAAGGTGCGTCGTCATATATGGAAACACGGTCCTGTGTGGACGAGATTGGGCATGCGAGAGCAGAGGAATGGCTGAGCAATTCTTTTTTGTAAATACCTGACGAGTTCTTTCAAGCTGCAGTATTCAGAGGAGGAGGGGAACCTGAGGGCTTTGGTTCTAAGTTATAAGAAGATTTAGGTAAATTAGCATAAGCTTGTAATATATTTTGCTGAGTTTGTATCACATCTCGTATCAAGGTCTGGTGTTTTCTTACTCCCCACGCAGTATTTGGTGAGGTTGACCGTGGTGCAGAAGCGCTGGGAAACAGTGGGGCTCCGGTAGTTTAGCTCACTCCGCCCCCTGTTGGTGGCCACTGTAACTCAAGGATTCCCCGCGAAAGGGCCCCTCCACTTGCTGTAGCACTAATGCAGGTACGAAAACTCGGCAGTACCTCACCAAACAGTGTGCTTGAACACACGGTTGTCAGCTGTTAGACATCATGCCTTCCTCGAAAGGATCACGCAAGGCTGTTCTGGCAAGTCATACGTCATCAGAGCAAATGGCATGAAAGCTACCCCGCTCCCGACACTCGACTTCGCATCGCCACGATTTTCACGCTCACAACATTCATCACACTCCGCCTCAAAACCACTTCACGCACTCATTTCCATCACAACAAACCAATCCACCCTTCAACAGGCTTGCTCTTCCTTCATCGTCAAACTTGCACAACTCTTTCGAGTCTGCGGCCCAACGCGGGTATGAGACATTCTACACCGCGGGCTCTCGGGTGTACCGCGAACTCTTCACCCGAGAGCTCGTCATTTGTCGTCATCAACAGGCGAGCAAATGGCGGTACCCGAGTATCGCGATGAAGGTGAGGCGATCTAACCAGCAGAGCACTTGTACCCCATGGGCCTTGATGACCACTAACATTTGTAGTCTCCATCACCTCTCCATAGCTGACCCAGCTTGCTTCTCATTTCCAACTAGCCGCATCTTTCTCAGCAAAAAGAATCCGACCAAGAACACCGGCACTGGCAACTTATCCTCATCGGTATCACCAAACAAGCAATGGCAGTACCCGAGTATCGCGAGGGGGGTCAGCCGGTAACAAAATGATCACTCCTTGAACATTGACGATCGCTGACATTCGCAGTCTCCATCACACTCCCGATCGCTGCCCCCCACCCAGCTTCTCATTTCCAACACGTCGCATCTTTCTCAGCAAAAAGAACCCAACCAAGAGCACCCCAAGGGATATCACCTTGAGTCAAGAGTCCGAATGTTTGTCGGCATCAACAAGCAATCAAAATGACGGTACCCGAGTATGTTCATCACAGCCTCCCACCATCGATCATCTCCGTCCTCGTCTTCACCCTCACCCTCACCCTCACCCTCACCCTCACCCTCGCCTCCGCCTTAGCACCTCACTTCCTCCGCCTTCGCGATATTCATCCGCTTCTCCGGGATGTCTTGGCCAGTACAAACTTCCCTGCCCCCATACACGACTGTCCTGACTGACCACAAGACCAGCCCGAATCTAGCCTCCACGGAACCCCACCCCGAGACGAACAGCACCCGACGACGAGACTGAGAGGTTAAACGGCGGTGGGGGTAAGGGGGTGACAAGGAACTGGGTCAGATCAAATTGTGAAGGGTGGTAACCCTAGATAACTGCAGTCAGCTTAATAAGACTCCAATTCACAGTTTGACTCCGAAAGCAACAGATATCCAGCTATGGACTTGGTACTGCCCCGGACAGCGTCGTGCCCCAGGGATGCAAGAGACGTTCCCACTCGGACGTGACTGGTATCGCTGACAAGACCTATGTCACTACCGGAGTCAATGTCGCTACGCAAGCACCCATCACTACAAGAACAGCTCTATCTACCGCCGACAAGTCCCCCAGTCGGTGAGCGGCCGCCTCCCAAGCCAAGCGCAGGGGCGAGACCGACAGAGCCGGCTCCAAATCGTTTCTCTTCGGAAGCCTCCAAGACTGGCAGCCCGAAAGCCTCGAGATGTGTCCCAAAGACATTTGTACAACGCCAGTTCCGCTTCGAAGTAGCTTGAAAGAGTATATCGATACTTCCCCACCTCAATGCCTTGGCTTCTTGCTAACATCTACCCAGTTCCCCAACACCAACAAAGGCCAACCATACGTCTTTGGCCGAAAGGCAAGGCAAATTCCGCCCGAGAGATACCCGGAATTCGATCTCATCGACGACATCTCCATCCGAGCGAAGAAGTGTGAGGAGTGGCTTGAAGAGGCTTGTTCTCGGAACTGGGATGTCCATCTCGAGCTCCATAGTTCAAACAAGCCAAGGTCTAGCTTGCGACATTCTCGATGCTGGTATGGCCTCTCATCCCTCAGCCTTTCAACTTCTGACACAGTCAAGGAGCGCTTGAACGTCCTATGAAGTCCCGGTCTACCAGATAGACTCCGTGAATGGCTGGCCGCTGGCTAGACCTATTCATTCTTAGGGGGCATGGGCGACCAGAGTTTGAAGGCTTCAGCTTTGTCGAAGGATCATGGTGGGCATTTGTTGATCTGAAAAAGGTGACGTCTTAATGATAAATGGAATAATAATTTGTACCTTATCATTTGTTCGGGCTTTGAGAACAGAATGTGAATCTATGGTGACGAGAGTGCGAGTACTTCCGCCCAGAGAAACTGCACATCCAAAAATTTCTTGGAGGCAGCACTGTACCCTAGCCATTGGAGGGTCAGTTTAGGCAGTACTTGCAACTCGAAGCCAATGTCAGCGATGACTTCTGCTAGAATGAAAAGGTTCGGGCGTGTAAAGTTCTGTGGCCAGCCTTTACTTTCTCCAGAAAGAAGCAAGTAAAAGGTTGGTGTTCTCCTGAAATACATACAATTATTGATATCTGGCTGGTCAAGGAGGAGTGGCTTCACGCATTCTTGTTTTCTCAGTAATGGTAGAAAATACGGCGCCGCGGGGTGCAAGAAGACTGTTGACATAAAACCGAGGTACCAAAAATACTTGGTCTAAGATCCTCAAAATGTATACTAAGTTTGCCTAAGTCTGCCTAAGTTTACCTAAGACTTTTCATCACTTAGGACCGTGGTCCCAAGTTTTACTACATCCCCCGGTAGAGTCAGTCAATTTACTCACTGTCTTCAGATGTAGAAGAAGACTCGGAGGGCTCAGATGGCTCAGGAGGACTTCGAGGTGGAATGGGAGATATCACACGACGCACACGGCGGCGTGTCTTTCGATTCTCCTTGGCTTTAGCACTTTGGGTTGACAGGCAGCTTGATACGAGCATTACGGAGGGTATGAAAACCGGCTATGAAGTTAGCATGCACTTTGTCAAGCTTGCTCAACTCTTTCTTTATGGCATCCTCAACAAATTGAGTAAACAAGCAGTGCGTCAGAGTAGGTATACGGAAGGTGATCTCCTAGGTTCTGGGGTCGTAGTCGAATCACTTATGGACGCATGGTGCGATTCTGTCTTCGTAGTGTCTGAAGTGTCTGGTACTGAGGGGAACAGTTACCAGGGCGTCAAGGGAGATGGTGTTCTTCTTCAGATAAAACTCAACAATGCTTTGAAGAAGTCGATCGATATAAGGATCATCGGCGAAAAGGGGAGCCTTGGTGGGCTTGACAGCTGGGCGCTGCAATCCGGGCTCGATTGACTTGACTTCGAGTTCGATTGGCGTGGCCTCAGGCTCGATTGGCTTGACCTCGGGCGACGACTTGGGTAGCTTCTCAAAGACTTCGCCCGTCGAGGAGACGGTCTGGAATGACGAGTCGGCGGAGGAGACGTCTTCAGAGGCGGCCGACGTCGAAGGGAGGGCTCGAGGAGATGAGGATGGCTCACGATTATGATCTGTCATGGTGGATGCATGACATCACGATGCGGAAGAAAGGGAAGAAACAGTAGAAAGGGTGGGAAGTGCGCGAGGTTGAGTGTCTTTTGCGGTTTCGGCCATGGCGATGAATCTCTGTTGTTGTGGTGGTGATGGTGGGGTGTGTAACGCCAGCGATGGCGGCGTGCTCAACTGAATGGCCAAGCTCCAGTGGATGTGCCCTATAACCCACTGGAGCAGAAATGCTGCACTCGAGAAATCGGATCCATTTGGACCTTGAGAAATGAACCCAACCCACAAACTCACAGTCTGGAATCATTTATGAGGGTTGAGTTGCCTGCGCCTATGGTTGATAGTCTTGAGAAGATTGAGCTCCTGTAACTTTATTCTTGATGCCGTTGATCCATCCACTTTTACCCGGACGGTCTGCGACATTTCACCCTCTCCATGCTCGATCTGCCATGCCTAAGCGCATCATCTCCGCGACTAAAGCTTATCATCTCGATTATGAACTCTCATCGCGCCTCGCTGACTTCACATCAGCATGTCGCTATATTGGAGTCGGTAGCACTGGGTGGCTGGACAGCATGATCAGCCTGTCACGTCACCTAACCTTTACCCTGAGATGTTCGCACAGCCTACCCGACCTCTCGCGAGCAACTGCAATTTCACGACCGTCGCTTGTTCAGTCAGTGTAAGCTTGTTTCTAACGAGCCTCTCTTGATAACTGATCTACGAGAAAGCCTCTTGATTGCATCTCCCCCCGCTCTCATCGGTTTCTGCCATCGACGTTCCACGCAGCCGAATGCCGCCTGGTCTCTCATCAGCAATGTGGGTTCCTCAGCCCTTGTCCTATCACTAATAGTCGCACATCTTGGCTGGAATGGTATAAATACACGAGATAAACTGGCCTGGTCTGGTTTCTGGATTAAAGCGAGCCTCGCCAGCGGCGCAATATGCCTTGGAACCGCGCAGAGTTCTTGAGGCAGCCGACGGAGCTATTATCCCCATGTAAGCAATTCCAATAACAGCAATGGAGTCTCTATACCTTGGAACGCAGTGGAAGCACTTGTCTAGTGTCATGAACTTTGCAGGCCGCCAGTTGATCTATAGGTTTGAGGTTCGAATATTTACTGACCTGGATCATCATCAGCAGGCTTTCTTCTTCGATCCTTCAGAGACCATCGATCAAGCCGCCTTCGCCTCATTTCCATGCCTACCCTGCTCGTCTCCCAAGTCCAAAGCGCTCAAATATACCAAATTGTATGTCTCTACAGGTTCAACGGCGAACTTCCATGGTTCAATTAGGCCCTATACGCACGTTGACCGAGTCGTCGTTGGCCCCGAACCTTATAACGCACAGAATCCCGTAAATCCGATCACTTTCTCAGCTAAGTTGCCATAAACTTCAACAAGAAGAATGCCTATTGGTGCTGCAATATCTGTACTGGCTTTGGCCGTCGTTGTATTACTCAGCTGGATTTCAGACCGACTTCTCCAATCGGTTAGCCCTGCCGCTTCGAAATGTCCGACATTGGCATCCCAATCCATCTTGCGCAGATGAACCTCGAGACCGCAGTACCAACTATACAGTATTGCCAACTACCCAATCATCAATCAACGAGCTGTCCCCGGTCTCCTAAACATGATCCTCCTATTGAAAGAGTTGGGGAGGATATACCATCTGGGCAGTGGTCATGCTAGCCGAGGAGAAGTTGTGTATCGACGAGTCGACATTTTCCACAATGTAGATCATCAAGTACAGAGCGGCGATTTGTTCGGCGATCAGGAAGTTCAATCTGTCCATTTTTTCTTTCAAAGTCGTCGCCTTATATGCCTTTCTGGACTCATTCGTCGACATCGCTGTGTACCTTATGCTGACAGCAGCGCGCGCAAGGTCAACTGGACCTGTTTTCTCCCAGTGTTAGAGTCTGCTCAAGTCAGATCACCCTAATTCAAGACCTCTACATTTTATTAATGAGCACAATTGGATCAGAATGAAACCCGTCGCCTAAACACGGGACAATCTCCCCATTCACATAGCCATCTTTGCTCACGGCTTTTCCTGGATTGGAGACTTGACTCTCCCCGAAAAGGAGCTCAGGTATCGTCAGTAGGATGGTATCCTCGCTGAATTCGACGCTTGAACTTTGCTAGAGCTTTGAGCCTGGGTCATCATGTCAGCCCAGGGGTGGACCTGGCTGTGAAGCAACATTTTATGCTTCATAAGTGTGTACAAACATCCGCTTCTTTTACATACGCATCAAGGCACTATGTGTAGGGGTAACTATCCCATAAACCCAACACAGCTGTGAGTAGTCCTCGCGATATTCCTGGTGTATCTCACGTCTGTATAAATTGCCTTGGACATCTCGCCAACCAGATTGAGGCAACTCACATCCTCTATATGCCTACTTTGAGTCTGTGTGCCGACATATCAGGCGCTATTATTTGATCCAGCGTTGGCATTTGCATGGTTTTGTCAAACGGTAGTTGGTCAAGGACCTTTTAGTACATCTTCGATCTCTCTTCCAACCAGTATTTGCTAAGCTTCTGTGGTCTCAACGCATCTTCATAACTACTGCTAACGCCAACTAAAGCCTGACTCCAACCATTTTGGCGTCGCAACCGTTCGACTGAGACGAAGCGTCCTGTCAAGCTTTCAGGACATTGACCTTGGGATCAACCACGACATCAGCCACGCAGGGAATTATAATGAGTTTCGACAACAACCTTGTGCATACCTCATACAACAATGTCGACGGCATCCGGTCTTGAAGACATTCGCGATTGGACAAGAACACTCAGGTACTGTATAAACGTAAGGGCTTACCGTCACAGGGGGCATATCACAGCAAGAACTCCAAGCGAGGCTCGGCTTACCTCGTTGGAGTAGTGTGAAATTCGCCGTATTTGTCTACATCCACTCCAAAGCCCTCTTGATCATGAAGCTTGGGACTACGATGCACCACCATCAACTGGCATTCGCTTCAGTAGACTACCGAACAGAAGACTTGTCCTTTGGAACTGTCACTGGCGGCTAAGTGTTGGTTGTCCTTATATCTCTAGGGTCTTCGTTAATGATCTGATGTTCCGACTGTTGAACAGCCGTACGCCGCCACTCCTTCTTTATGACGTATGTTGTGCCTCCTACCTTCTGGCAAAACAACATGCAGGCCTTTCTATCGCCGTCTCGGTAATATACAGTTTGTATTCTTTCTTCTCATCTAGAGATGAGTGACTCTATGACCAGGTTTCAATATCCATCCATCCAGCATTGAGGATGTCTCCTCAATATGGAGACTGGCTGATAGTGAATCTATAGGCGGCCCAAATTAATAAAGATGCTACGTAGTGCGTTTTCAGCTCTGTTGAGGAATTAAATAGATATGCGGTTCACTGGCAGTATGGAACACAGGCCCTCATTTAGCTTGCCGGAGGAAACGTGTGATGAAGTCACCACGACCCGTACCTATTATGTCTGTTGCTGGTAAAGACTCAGGAGTAACATGAGCCTCGGAAGCAGGAGATCAGGTCTTAGCATTAGTATCAGTGAGACTAAAACGCCCATGTTCAACTACTCATCAGTATTTACCCTGTCCGGCCCCCCCTCTCTTTCTTCTGTCTTTTTTCATCTCCTCCTTAAATTCCACGCATGAATTACAAACTCGACAAGGTCTTCCGTGTTGAGGTTTATCACAAAGCCAATGCAGTACGTCGGCCGGAAAATCCCAAATCGGTTCATCCACACACTCCCATACAAAAACATAGTCTGCACCCCTGAAAATGAGGTCCTGAATTGCATCCCCGGCTTGTAGCCTATTACTCAGTGGCCAATCCACTGCGTTCAAGAGGTCTATCATTTTAGCGCGACTCTCTTCCGTGAGGTCTCTCCAGTCTCGGACCGTTACTTTGTACGGCCATCTTGCGTAGGTGAAGATGAAAGGCATTAGCCCGTCAAGGCCATCGCAGACTTTGTTCCATGCCCTTCCGTTATGGCAATGATCTTTCATCTTGAGGTATGTATTGGTATCCATGCCGAGCTTCTGAGAGACTTGGTCGACATTTGTTGCAGTAACTCGATCTCGACCTTCTTCCGGGAGAATCTCGAGCGTGCGTTTAGCAAGACATGATCGTGTATATTCGACTTGGAATTCGGTGAGGATGGTCTGTTTCTCAACTTGTTCGAAATACCTGAGATATGCATTCACATGGCTCTTGTCAGTCAGCTCGGCCTCCTTGGAGATGATAGTTGGCGCGGTTCGAAAGCCGAGCATGAGGGAGACGATCTGCTGCTTGGCTTGGTCGCTTAATACCCAGGCTATCATCCTATAGAGGTGGACTTCGCTGGGGTCCAGAGTGAGTGGCCTTTTCAAGTCTGGAGCGGCAGCTCGTAAGAAATCTCTGATAACTCCGGCGCTCAAGGGTTCATTCTTAGATTCATGGCCAGACCGCATCGCCTTAACACTCTTGGAATTGTCCTCGTCGTCGTCGTGAAGTGCTTTTCGTTTCTTCCCTTTGTTATTCACAATCTCGACATGGAAACCTACTATGAAGTAGAGAAAAGCAAGGTCGCATTGGGTCTGACAGCAGCGGAGAGGATTCGCTTGGTCAAAGGAGGTGGGTGTTTCTGATCCGCTGATGTAGTTGATAGAGAGCGCTAACGAGTCTTGAAGATTGATCACTTGGTGATATTGATTCCGTTTCGTGAAGATGAGATCTCCTACTCGTTGAAGAAGGATCGTGAACCGTATGCCTGCTCCATCGAGTTGCTCCGGTCTGAAGAAGATGCCCAGATGGCGCACCCACTGATCACAGCACTTCCCTTTTGGAGGAGCATCGGGAATCGTATCTCGGACCCAATCTTCAAACATCTTTGTATCCCTTGCGTCGACGAGCAGGAAAGCCCTGGTCCCGGCGAATCCCACATTCACCGATCCAAAACTGGCATCCTCCTTATGCATCGCAGTCCCCGAATAGTGCTCTCCGCAGTGCGCGTAAGGCTCATTAGCCCTTCTGAGCTCCTCAATCTCAGCGAGTCCGCCTGCATGAAGAGAGCAGAGATCCCAAAGGGGAGATTTTAGGACTCTAGCGTAGTGAGGAACAGAGCGGTCGGGGTCGTTGACGAAGCATGCTAATTTACGACCTGCTTCTCTTGTTGTCATGCGGTAGTTCAAGCCCCCGAAACCAGGCCAATGGAAGGATTGCTCGTTATTGGGTATTCCGATCCTGATGATATCTTCGGAATCAACTGTGATGATGCTTCTGTTAACGTCTCCGCCATCTCTCGGTTCGAGGTTCCATGTATCTGTTGGGCGGTGCTTCATTGCTTCTGCCAAACCTGACACCTGAGCCTTTTGGATCTGATTAGCGTCAGAGGCGAGGGCATCTATTGTGGCGGCGAGATTCTCTCCCAGCTGCTTTAGCTCCAAGGTTGGTATGTCATCGCGGTCGTCGATGTATTTCTCGTAGCGGCTGAGGTTCGGTTCTGGCTGAGCCATCTTGTTCAGTCTGGCACTGGTGCGTGTTTTAACTCGTCGCTTGCGCACAGCTGCTTTGGCTGCGTGTGAGTCTATTTTTTTCGCATAGCTTTGCGGTCTAGGTTCTGGTGATGTTTCCTCTGACTGGGTTGCGGGTGGAGTTGCGGATGCGGTTGCTGTGTTAGGATGAGGCTCAGAAGTAACGTCCGGTTGGCTTGGACTTGGCTGCCCCTCGTTCTCAGAAGTGGCAGTCTGATCTTGATCTGAAGTTTGCTGAGCCGGATCATTCAACACTTCATGTGCCGCCCCTGACTCGTTAATCGTCGAACCAGTCTTCCTCGCAGAGTTCAAGTTCAAGAGTTCATTAGCTGTAACAAAGTGTTCCACAGCCGATTCAAGTTCCTTGAGTCTCGCGTCGAGAAGCGTGTAGATATTCTCTACATCTTTTTGTATTTCCGCTGGTGATGTGTAGTCTCCAGGTTTGAGTCGGCTGAGCTTACAGGCCTCGGTCCGGACTTCTGCGACGAGGGACTTGAGCTGTGCAACGATGGTGACTGTGCGGACTGGTGTAGTTTGACGTTCAAGGTCCGCCATTATACTGGTATTCACGATGTTGGTTTGACATGTATGTATGCATATCATCAATGAGGCTTTTGTCTTGTTCATCTTCTCCGC